>KE157163.1:44115-70560 GCA_000411055.1 Leavenworthia alabamica
TAATTATTCGTTAAATTTGTAGTTAAAATATTTCGTTTACTCAATATCGATAGAAGTTTCGACGGAAGTTATTTTCTGTCAACGACTAAACAAAATCTTTGATTGTCAAAGTTAACTATAATGTCGGACATTTAGTTGTGTATACAAAATTTCATGATTAAATTAACAAATTAAAAAAAATCAGAAATAAAGTGAGAATTTACCATAGAAATTTTTATGGAACCATAAAATTATATTTACTTTGCAAATTAACAAAATATCTGAACTTTAATTAAAATCTCCAAATTACACAAAAATCAACTTATCACTTAAATCTGGGCTGGCTCATAATTTTAAATGGGCTTTTAACATAATTGGGCCTTGACCGGAAGATAAAGAAACACGTGATATTCCCACTATCAGAATGATTGCCAGAAAACAGAGGTGGGTAAGTCAAATTTCCCGTGTCTTCTACGGTCAGTATCATTCATTTCTCCGGAGGCTGAAGGGAGTAACAAGGAGACGTCGAACGACGAAGAGCATAGAGAGAAACTACTTCTCTCGATGAGGAATAATCCAGTTCTACCTCTTTCCGATCCTCCGCTTGCTGATGAGAATGATATCGATGGTAAAGGTATCGATGACCGGCTTTTCAAAGGATCCGCCATGACCAAACGTGGCGCTTACGCTGCTCTTTCTTACATGGCTTGTGCTGGTGATTTTCTCTATTTTCATTGAATTACGTAGTTTAGAGTAGGGTCCAGTTTCCCGTTTTTTTCGGATTCGATTTTTGTCCGTCGTTGAAATCTGTGATTAAATTCATATTCGGATTTCGAATTATATCGATGGAACCATACCATGAAGAAGATCATGTGATTTGTTAGCTTTGTTATTTCGATTTTTCTTCGCCTTACATTTTATATATTCATTCATCTTGATCACTATGCTCTCACATTTGTCTACAACTCAGTGATCTCGCATTCACAATCGCGTTGTTGAGTGGCCTGGGGAAAATTCTCATATAGGGCTTTTTTGTAATTGTTAGAGTAAACTGTGTTTCACTGTTTTGATGGTATTGATATTTGTAATTTTTTTTCCTGCTGTTGTTAATCTACAGTTATGCTTGTGCTGTTCAATAAAGCTGCTCTCTCTTCATATGAGTTCCCTTGTGTAAATATTATCACATTATTTCAGGTTTAAGTACAAAAATTCTCTTTTGCAGTTTCATTTATATTTATCTATAAAACTCATAATTCCTTTTTTTCTTAAACAGAAGCGGTGAAATCTAATTTAGTTTGATATTTTTGTTTTTTTTACAGATGGTTTCCTCTAGCTTGTTTCTATATGCCTTGAGACGCAGGAAGATCATCTCTTTTACAGCTGCTGATTCTTTTTCTAACTCTGATAATGCCTCAACTTTGGTGCCATTGAAGACATTGCTTCACACCCTTCCTCTAGCAATTTCTTATCTTTTGTACATGGTAACCATTTTACTGAAAAATCTTGGCAATAATTTTTCTCTTATTTGGATTTTCCAAGTAGTAACTGATCACAAATTTGTTTAATGTGTATCTCCTGAAAGCTAGCCTCTATGGCATCTGTTAAAGGGGTAAATGTTCCCATGTATACCACGCTTAGGCGTACCACTGTGGCTTTTACGATGGTGATTGAGTACATGCTCACAGGTCAGAGATATACGCGGTCTATCATCGGAAGGTGAATAACATTTTTCTCACACTATTGTTTCTGTTCATACAAACTATTTAGTATTGGAGTTGAAATTAATTCCAGACATATTTGCGGTTGAGGAATTCGTGAGGGTTAATGATGGCTCTATGTTACATGCCCCAGAGGCTATGTGTTATCTTTATCCAGCTGATGCATTTACATTATATGATTATTATATGCACAACTTGACTCTTGTAAGATTGATGGTGGCAGTGTTGGCGTTATCATAATAGGCGCATTTTTTGCTGGAGCTAGGGACTTGTCTTTTGACTTTTATGGATATGGTATTGTTTTCATAGCCAACATAGCAACAGCAGTATATCTTGCAACCATTGCCCGGACTGGTATTACTTGTCATCCCCATTCTGCATAACTTGTTTTGTTACATTTTCTCCTGCCAATTCGAACTCCTTCTTGCTCAAGTCTAATGTTTGTTCTCCAGGTAAAACAAGTGGCTTGAATAGCTTTGGCCTTATGTGGTGCAATGGTAATAGTAACAGATAACAAAATTTTACCTAAAATCTCAAGACTTTCTTTAAATCTTCTGAGATTTTCGATGATAGGAATTATATGTGGACCTATATTGATGATTTGGACATTTATTTACGGTGACTTGGAGAAGACAATTAACTTTCCTCACATCCTAGCTCCTGGTTTCATGGTACCATAAATCATTCTTTTACTTCATATCTATCCACTTTGTGTTTGCGAGACTGATGATCTCCGTGCCTGTAATGTTCTCAACCAGGTTGTGTTACTCTGCTCGTGTGTGCTGGCTTTCTTCTTAAACTATAGCATTTTTCTTAACACTACTCTCAACTCGGCTCTAACTCAGACAATTTGTGGCAATATGAAGGTTTGTTTCACTTCATAACATCTCCTATACAAAAGAAAATGTGAAACTAATTTGAAATTATATCATTGTTGAAGGATCTATTCACAGTTGGACTTGGCTGGATGCTCTTTGGTGGACTTCCATTCGACCTGGTAAATCTTTCGTTAACATCCCATTTAGTCTAGTATTGAACCTGAAATTGCCATCTCTATATTTGCTAAATCTCAGTACTGTTTTGGCTAATATTACGCAGATGAATGTGATTGGACAGCTTCTTGGTTTCTTTGGCTCTGGTTTATATGCATATTATAAGATCATTGGGAGGTAACAACTTGAAAACAAAGAAGAGTCAATCAAAAACATGAGTGGCATAAAGGCTCGATAAAAAGAGAAGTTGTGGACCAGTAATGTTCAAGTAGATATATAGGGTTCAACTTTGGATATGCAGGTGGCTTTAGAATAGTATTAAATATTAATAATCAGGCATCAAAAAGATAATTGGTTAATGGAGGAACTGATTTTTGTGTGTGTGTTCTTGGTATTATTTACTCTTATTATTCTAACTTTGTGTAGACATTTTAATGAAGAGTACAAGAATTTTGTTCTAACTCTAAATCAACGGTAAGCAAGCGTAAGAGTTTGGTTGGTCAAAGTTAAAAAAATACCATACATTATTAACCCAGGGTTAATTATTTGATAAAAGAATGTGAAAAAGTAAAAAAAATACAATAGATTATTAACCCAGGGTTAATTATTTGATAAAAGAACACACCCAGTGGGACTCGAACCCACAATCGCTTGATTAGAAGTCAAGCGCCTTATCCATTAGGCCATGGGTGCTTGCTGTTCGCATGTTTTGAGATTTGTAATATATAGTGTGATAAACTGATAATGTATTTTGATATCATATTCAAAAGCAAAACATTCTCACCGGTAAAAAGGTGAAGGTGTGGAAAAAAGCAGAGATCCCTTAACCATGATTCCCTTCAAAGTATCTCTCTTCCTTCCTCATCTTCTTCCTATGTTATCATTCTTCCACTCGAACTCAAGACCAGTTCTGATTTCTCCGACAACTTGAAAGTAGTTGTCTTATCCCCTAAAAATCTTAATTATATCTATGGAAGTACCACGCCGCTCTCTTACTGCGTCTCTCTCGCCACTTCGGCTAATTGATAGACGGAAAAGTTTTAATTATAATCAAATGCCTGAGGAGCCTATCAAACTCACTGTTCTCAAGCTTGATGGATCTTCCTTTGGTACCTTACTCAGTCTCCTGCTTGTTATTTTATTTATTATGTGTTGACTTATTTGATGTTTCCTATATAGGTATTCAAGTGTTGAAGACAGCGACAGTAGGGGAACTCAAGATGGCTGTAGAAGCTGCGTTTTCTCACTTGCCTTCTTCAGGCCCTGGCAAAATCTCATGGTATATACCACCATTTTTGATTCTTTCTTTGAGTTGCACTATTGTTAAAGACCAAGTCAATTACTAGACTTTTCTTGTTGATAAAGGCCACATGTTTGGGGACAATTCTGCTTATCCTATGAAGATCATAAATTGATTAACGAGGCTGACTACCTCATTGAATTCGGCATTAAAGACGGAGATCAGGTTCTTCTTCTTATTGATGATTATATTGTTATAGTCAAGTTTTTGTTTTGACTATATTGTAGTAATGCTTTCTAATGGATTTTTATCCGCCGTCATTTAAGCTTCGATTCATTCGTCATATCTCAAACTACTGCATGTTGATGGTGAAGCAGAAGAGCAAGACACCACCACGTCTTTCTTCTTTCAAACAACTCAAACTGTAAGAATTTGTTTATAGTCCACTAGCATTATTGTCGTTACCAGGAATATCTAAGTCATGGTGATAATATGGTCTTGGACCAATCAGGTTCTCAACCACACCCGGGAAAAAGAAGGTAAGGGAAGGTCAAGAAGATGGTGTTGTTGATTCCATCCCTCGCACTGAACCAAGCTTTATAGCCACTATATTAGGAGGTTGGCTCTCTTACAAGTCTACCCCAAGTCAACGAGGGACTAAACACAGAAACGTCACTGCAAGCAGAGTTTTTAATAAACTCATCACAAGGTTTCGTTTCATTTGTTCTTCCGACAAGGATGTGTGGAACAGGAAAAAACTCATATCCCAAACATAAAAAAGAGTGGTTCCTAAATCTTTCTCATTGGATTCTTGTTGTAGAGATTTTGATTTCTTAATCTTCATGTTTATAAACAGACTTGTATGTGTGTGTGTGTAAAAGCAATAAAACATTGAATTGTTTAAACGCAAACGCAAACGCCAAACGCAAAACGCAAAACGCAAAACGCATTCATTTGATTTTAATCTCACCACCACAACCACAGCCATTGCTTATTTGTGTGGCAAAGAGAAGAGATAACATTTCTAAGCAAAACCTCTTCTTCTCTTTCTCACACTCTCTTCGTCTCCAAGAGATTACAGAGATCAGTTTGAGCATTGTCTGGCCATGGCTAACTCCATTATGGCTTCCTCCAAACCCTTAATCTCCCTCTCCTCAAACCAACCAAGCATCCCTCAGATTCCCAAATTCACTAAACTCCCTCAGATTCCCACTTCCTCCTCCGACCTCCGTCGCAAAGCTCTATCACTTTCTTCCGCCACCGCCAAATCCCTAGCCCTAATCGCCACCTTTGCTCCTCCGTCGATGGCAGAGGCGATGGAGAAGGCACAGCTCTTCGATTTCAACCTGACACTTCCGATCATCGTTGTTGAGTTTCTCTTCTTAATGTTTGCTCTGGACAAGGTCTATTACTCTCCGCTTGGGAATTTCATGGATCAAAGAGACGCTTCCATCAAGGAGAAGCTCGCTAGTGTGAAGGATACTTCCACAGAGGTTAAGGAGCTCGACGAGAAAGCTGCTGCTGTGATGAGAGCAGCTAGAGCTGAGATCGCTGCCGCACTTAACAAGATGAAGAAAGAGACACAGGTATGATTTAATAACTACGAACATAATAGTCATGTGAGATTGAAGAAATCAAAAGGAATGGATTTGATTCGATTGGTTTAATGACAGGTGGAGGTTGAGGAGAAGCTAGCGGAGGGAAGGAAAAAGGTGGAGGCTGAGTTACAAGAAGCTTTGACGAGCTTGGAGAAGCAAAAGGAAGAAACCATTAAAGCTTTGGATTCTCAGATTGCTGCTCTCAGTGAAGACATTGTCAAGAAGGTTCTTCCTTCTTCATAAATAAAATCTTAACTTTGTAATCCTCTCTTTCTCTCTCAAACTCCATTACAAGAAATTACTGTAAATCTCTCATCTTCTTCTCCTATGCTTCTCTGTTTCTTGGATTGTTCGAAGTTCAAGAAGAACAATTTTTATATTTAAGTTTTATAAATAATTAGCTCTCTCTTATCCTAATTAGCCGTATTAATGAATCAGTTGTTGTGGATAAAAGCTTCTTCATCTGAGTCGTATCATCACTAGATTTTACTATGTCTCTTCGAATCAAAAAATGGGAATGACAGGTTTATCATTTATGTAAGAAGCAGATGGGAGATATTGAGCATCTGAGCTAAAGTCTCATATTAGAATATCTTTCCAGTGAAGAGACACAATAAACAAAATGGACTCTTCAAAAACAGGCTCAGGCCCAACAACGAAGCCCAATGGTACGGTTATGGTATGAGTTCGAGCCTAAGCATGTGACTCCAGTAACTTATTTTTTCCCCTCTTTTTTTGTTCTTCTTCCCGAAAGTGAAAATAAAGTAAAAAAGTTAATATAGAGTAGGGAACAAATGGGCCTATGGGCTATGTAATTAAGAAACGGGATGGTTTATCATTAACAACTGACGGGGCCTCCACGCCTTCTCCTTCTTCCTTGCTATTTCTCTCTCTCTCTCACATGTTCTTCTCTCTTTTTCAGCTCCTCAAGTTTATTTATTTATTTTTGTTTCCGATGATCATTTAGTTTTTGTTTCATCTGTTAAAGTTTCTTAATCCGTCGAAATTTCCTTTTTTTTTCTCCTCATTGTAGGTTACTCTCTCTACCTTTTTTGTTTTTTTTGTCTGTGTATATATGAATCGGGTGATTTTTCCTGGTTTCAGAAGTTGAGATTTTCACTGGAACTTAGTGAACTTTCAATTTGACTTCTTTGTTGTTAAGTTTTCAATTAAAGACACATGATTGATTATAACTTGCAGTAATTGAGTTTTTTTTTGTTTGTTCATTATAATGTTCTTCTACTTCTCCACGATACTGTCTTTGTCCCTTGTTTGTATCGCTAACTTATTCCCAAATTTAACACGTCTCTCTACTCTCTGACTTTTCTCTTCAATTTTCATATATTTAGTTCAGAATCTGTTTCACATTTGTTTCCTACATCGATCTATTTGTAAGAATAGTTAACAAGTGAAAGTAAAAGGTTGTTCCTTTTAGTAAACATAGGTTTAGTTGTGTTCTTTGGTTGCTTAATTAGTTAATATTTGTTTGCATTTTTGATATATACTAACTGGAGAAACTTTTTTTTGTTTTCTGGTTCAGAGTAAGATAAATGGCTTCAATGGTTGTTTCTGGCAAGTTGGATGATTCTGAGTATGAAATCATTGAAGGTGGATCTGAGAGCGCTTTAGCATCTGGGACAAGTCCTTGGATGAATTCTTCAACTTTGAAGCTTAGACATCGAATTGGAAGAGGTCCTTTTGGTGATGTTTGGCTTGCTACTCATCATCAGTCTACTGAGGACTATGATGAGCATCATGAAGTGGCTATTAAGATGCTTCATCCTATCAAAGAGGATCAAAGAAGAGTTGTGGTTGATAAGTTTGAAGATTTGTTCTCCAACTGTCAAGCAATGGATAATGTTTGTCTTCTCCGAGGAGTCTCTAGTATTAGTGGAAAGGCAAGTGTTTTTTTCTTTCTCTAGTTTCCCTATATTTCCAGTTTTTGTTTATTTGCAGAGTTTGTGTACTATAGATATGCATAATCATGAAATTCTATGAGGGCTCGGTTGGTGATAAGATGGCTCGGCTTAAAGGAGGAAAGCTTTCACTGCCTGATGTGTTAAGGTAATGTTGCATTGCACAAGTAAGAAGCTCTTTGTAGTAGCTTCATTCTTCTATAGAATATTAATGTCTTCTCATCTATGTTGAACCACGCTTTACAGATACGGGATTGATCTGGCTACAGGGATCCTGGAGTTGCACTCAAAAGGGTTTTTGATTCTCAATCTTAAGCCCTCTAACTTTCTTCTCAGTGATAATGACAAGGCCATCCTTGGGGATGTTGGGATCCCTTATCTCCTTCTTAGTATCCCTTTGCCAAGTTCTGATATGACAGTGAGACTTGGAACTCCAAACTATATGGCTCCAGAACAGTGGCAACCAGAAGTAAGAGGTCCCATGTCCTTTGAGACTGATTCTTGGGGATTTGGATGCAGCATTGTCGAAATGCTGACTGGTGTACAACCTTGGTCTGGGAGATCTGTTGATGAAATATTTGACTTAGTGGTGAGAAAGCAAGAAAAGGTTACTATCCCTAATGGCATACCACCTCCTCTCGAGAACCTACTTCGGGGTTGCTTTATGTATGATCTTCGAAGCCGACCTTCAATGACTAATATCTTACAGGTCTTGAAGAGGTAAATCATATATTATCACCATTCTATATTTAGTTCGAACAAGATCGATGCAAAAGTATTTAATGGTCATAGTACCTCCTAATAGTTTTCTGGAATCCAGTTTCTTTATACATGATGATATTAACAGGCATTGAATTGTGATATTAAATGGAACTGATTTGGCAGCTTGCAGAACTCGGAGGAGGAAGAATTATGGGGAGGCACTGATAGTAGAGAAATCAGGAAGAGTTCGGCTACTCTTGGTTATACAGAATGGTTTCTTTCAAAGGATCATCTGCAAATGGGCGACACTGTGCGTTCAAGAAAGCCTGCAAATTCATATAAACATGAAAACATGGATGTGCCAGAAGGAATTGTGGTTGGTTTAGAACGTGACACTGTCAACCCAGATGGATTTGCTCTGGTTAAAGTCCATGGTGTTCATGATCCATTAAGGGTTCACGTATCTGTTCTTGAACGAATAACTAACGGCTTAGCTTCTGGAGACTGGGTACGTCTGAAGGAAGAAAAAGACAAGAAACACTCTCCTGTTGGTGTTCTCCATTCAGTTGACCGTGAAGGAAATGTAGCTGTTGGGTTTATTGGGTTGCCAACTCTCTGGAAAGGGACTTCATCGCAGCTTCAGATGGCTAAAGCATACAATGTGGGTCAATTTGTGAAGATCAAAGCCAATGTTGTCATCCCGAGATTCAAATGGATGCGGAAAGGAAAAGGGATTTGGGCAACTGGCAGGATCTCTCGGGTTTTACCAAACGGTTGCCTCGAGGTGGATTTCCCTGGAGTGTTACCTATT
Organism: Leavenworthia alabamica; assembly: GCA_000411055.1. Classification (NCBI taxonomy): domain Eukaryota; kingdom Viridiplantae; phylum Streptophyta; class Magnoliopsida; order Brassicales; family Brassicaceae; genus Leavenworthia; species Leavenworthia alabamica. The sequence goes on from KE157163.1 coordinate 53,072, forward strand.
GGAGAGGAACATGGAAGTTGTCTAGCAGATCCGGCAGAAGTAGAGATTGTGAATTTCAATACATGTCAAGGAGTTGTGAAAAAGTATCAACATCTGGAGGATTTTCATTGGGCTGTGAGACCTTTGCTGATTGCTATGGGTCTATTGACAGCAATGAAGATAGGGATCTTTGCCGGGCAGAAAATAGGAAGGTCAAAGGATAGGAAACAACGTGATGGTTCCAGTGGACAAGGTGACTGTCAGAATCTGGATGGTCAGGACTCTGGCAAATCTAAATGGGTGGTGTTCAGTGTTTAAGGCTGTGACTAGGTTTGAGACAAACCTAGTCTGGTCTGGTCCAGACCTGGATGAAGTGTTCTACTCCTGGATGCATTGTTTCATGATAGTACATGTACATAGTAACATATTCTCTCTCTGAACTTGGAAAAATACTCTCTTATTGTACTTGATGAAATTCAGCATCTACACCATTAGCTTATTGTATTACCTAATGTTCCTTGCAATCTGCTGGCCAGGCCTCGATTATTACGCATTTACGCTATTCATTGGAGATCACAAATGTTTTATTTTCACAAGGATAACAAAGAGGGTACAGATCTCTTGCTACATATCTAACCTTTTCAAGAACTGATCAGAGAGTCTTACAGATACATGCTTTGAATTCTGAACAATCTCAGTTTTTAGAACGCTAGGACAAGTGAGAACATATTTAACCTTCGGTAATTCTACATATCCACAAAGAATCATACAGATATGGCTTGTACAGTTAAAATCTAAGCTTCATAAACTCACACCTTTCATGCCTGTGGATGTGTACCAGCTACGATTCCTGCATTCTCCAGGAGGCTTTCTGTCAAGGACCAGAGCCTGGCAACTTCTGTTTTTACCTCAGCAATACAATCATTACTTCCGTCTGTATAGTTTTCCTGATGAACCTTGTTTTCTGGCACTACAATGAAAGTAGAGTCGGTATTGATGCTCATGTCAATTTGAGTTATAAGTTCCATGCTCATTTCAGCTAGCTTCTCTAATGCACTTGTTGCAGCTTCAACTTCAAGTTGAGCTGCCTCAAGCTGAAGCTTCTCTATGGCCAGATCACCCATTGTTTTCTCCCCAATTCTCTCTTGTGTCAAAGCATATAGTGTTTTTAAATCTTCACTGTCATTGATCGTTTCTTCTTTCAATTTCTTGAGTTCCCGCTCCTTGTCTTCTAATCTTTCCATGACCACGTTGATCTCTTCGTCTTTAAACGTCAAACCCCTCTGCACAGCTAGAACTTCCATTTCTTTCATACGCAGAGATTCTCTGGTGAAGTTCAACTCCATTACTAGCCGTCTGTTTTCTACTCCGTAATCATCACGAGGTTTCTCTACTGGTTGCTGCATCGAGTCAAAGCTGATCTCATTGCTAATCCTCATTGCGTTATGACTTTGACTGTTGGCGGTAGACATAACCAATCTGCTTGTCAATTCTGCAATTCTTTCCACCACCATTTCAGCTTCGGTGACTTTTAGCTTAGAACTGCCCAATTCATTTTCTATTCTGTGAAGGTGATCATCTTTCTCCTTCAGCATTGCAGTTGCCTGCATAAGCTGATCTTCCTTACTGCTCATAAGCATCTTTAGCTCTGTTACCTCCCGATTCACTTCTTCTAACTCATTTCGAGCTTCCACAAGTTCTTGATCCTTTTCTTGTAGTAATAGTTCTAGAGAAGCATGTTCAGACTTCAGATACTGAATCTCTAGTTTGGCCTCCACCAAGCTCGACTCTTTCTCCTGAAGTAGATTCTGTGATACCTGAAACGCGTTAGTTTTATTGTTCAGCTCATCTTGAATAATGGATATATCATGCATAGCTTGCTCTAACAAAGATTTCTCTTTCTTTAACTCCTTTTGTAATTCCTCCAGCAACTCATTTTGGACTGATATTTCCTGCTCAAGTGCAACGTTCTTAGCCTCAGTAACTCTGAGCTTTACTCTCTCACTTTCTACTTCAGTGTGAGCATCCTTCAAGCTTTGCATATATGACAACACACTTTTCCTCTGTTCCTCGAGTTCCTCTAATTGTTCTTCTAATACTAGCTCCTTTTCTTTCATTTGCTCCCTGGAATAAACCAAAGCTTCTCTAGAAGAAACAAGCTCAAATCTCACATCAGTCAGAAGCTTTTTCACTTTCCTGAAGTCTTCCATGGTCTCATTTTCTTCACCTAAACGTTTCATGGTTTCCTCCTTAAGCATATTCACTTCATCCTGGGCAATCAGCCATTCTTCCATCTGCTTTCTCAACTTAGCCTCTGTTTCTCTGAGCTTTTCCTGTTCAAATTTCTTCATAGCCTTAGAAATCTCTAGTTCTTCTACCTTCTCCTTGAGGTCTCTCTGAAGTGCATGTATTTCACATTCTTGTCTCTTGACAACTTCGTTGGCTTTGCTTAAGAGTAGTGACTTATTATCAAACTGAGAAATAGCCATAGAAACCTCCTGGCATTTGTTTAAAATCTCATCACGCATTTTATCTAGCTCCTGTTCTCTCAAATTCAATGACATTTGCATTGAAACAAGCTCCCCATCTCTTTCCCTAAGCTTATGCTTTAATTCTCCCATCTCTCTAGCTTGAGAAGCTAGCTCAACATTTGCTCGCTTCAACTCCTCTTGTATACTTTCATGCTTCAAAGAAGCTACAACGAGTATTCTCTCTCGTTTTTCCAACTCTTCCTTTGCCAGGTTTAGTTTATTTTTCTCGGAGAGAACCTTCCTCTCAGCAGCATGTAAGTCCTCTTCTCTTTTCAACAATGCAACTAGTGTAGCCTGAAGGTCAGACTCAGACACCCCAAGGTTTGAATAGGACAGATCCTCATCAGTAAAAACCGAGTTTTGTCTATCCAATTCCTGTGTCTGAGCAAATAACTTATTAAAAAGAACATTTGAAGGCTCAGCTGTTCCATTGTTGTGTCTTGTATTGTTCAAGAGTGATCGAACATTCAGTAAAAAATGACTCTTTCCCCTTCTATTGCTCGGTAATGAAACAAGACGCTTTTGCTTCTGCTTCAATCTTGTCGAACGATACTGCATCAGACCAAAAAAATAAAATAAAACTGATCGTATTAAACAACTTGGATGCAAGTAATGTCAGGAGAGCATATAGAAGCAACTCGCAAGCCAAAGTGTTGTACATGAACAGGGCAATATATAAACGAATATAGAGGATATAATAGAGAAAGATAACCTCGCAGGGAGAGATAGTGGAGTAGGAAACAAGATTGATGCGAATAGCCTGAGAGAAACCCATCCCAAGAGCATTATTAATAGATCTCCATCAGAGATGCAAGAGGGAGAAGAGAAGAATCTAGGAGAATGCTATCAAGTTGGAGAAGAACTTATATTGGATAATATCAATATTTTTAGTACTTTTTTAAGGATTATAAAATAATAATAAAATTATTATAGAGGCTCCCGTTGTCTTGCGAGTTGCGATCGCAATTAAAAGCCTAAAGACTTTTTTACCCTTATTAGCAAGATTCATGTCGGCATGTCCAAGTGTACTACAATACGCGGCCAAGGGATTTATTTGTAATTAATGTTTATTATTACGTGGCATTGTTTTTTTACATAACAAGCTTTTGGGCTTATATTGGGCCATAATATTTTAATACAAACTATAGTCGACAACGTGCCTTATCCTCTTTACCCTTAAAAACTCATCTTATTATGACTTAAGTTGCAATAACTTGAAAGTTCGAGTTTGGTCAATATTTTGAAAATTGAAGATGTCTTAGAGAAGAAAGGGTTTTGTGGTGTTTGGAATTAGGCAGTTGTTGGTGATCCGATTTTTCTGGGTTAGTTATTTTATTTTATTTTATTTAATAAAAAATGACGCGTCCAGGAGATGAACATGATCCAATTCTTGACGATAGAAAAGAAGCTGAAGCAAAGTCTCAGACTTGTGTTGGTGGTGAGAGAGATATGGCTCCTTCTGCTTCTGGGACTTCAATTCATAGATCAGGCTCTAGACCTCAGCTTGATCTTAGCAAAGCTGAAATTCAGGGTAATTTCGAGGAGAGAGATCCCACCATTTTGTTGCCTAATCAGTCTGATGATATCTCTCATTTGGCTCTTGATATTGGAGGTGATCAAATCTCATCTTTTTTTGTTCTATTTCATTGCTATTAACCATTGATCCTCTGCTTGTTTGATATGATTGTGGTTCTTTACACTAGTGTCTGGTGGATTTCACGTCTTGTTAAATATAAAGCTATTGAATTTATTTGCAGGATCTTTGATTAAGTTGCTATATTTTTCACGGCATGAGCACTACTCAAATGATGATGATAAGCGGAAGAGAACAATCAAGGAGAGATTTGGTATAACCAATGGGAGTTTGAGAAGCTATCCTGTTCTTGGTGGGAGACTTCACTTCGTTAAGTTTGAGACTCACAAAATCAATGAGTGCTTGGATTTTATTCATTCAAAGCAGCTTCACCGCCGAGGTTTTACCTTTTTCTCTTGTTCAGTGTCTAGTGATATGTCTTCAAGATGATCTTGAAAATTTTCCACTCCTGAAGCTTTTTTTTCTCTTCTCATGTTACCAATTTCTGCTCACTGAATAGATCCTTACCCTTGGAGTTCGAAGACCCTGCCTTTGGGGACTGGTGTTATCAAGGTAATGAAACTTTAATGACTTGGTTTTACTTTTTTTATCTCTAATTCTCTATCACTTTTTGAGGCTCCTTCTGGATATATTTAGCCCATTCTGTCATTTGAGATACCAATCATTTAAAATGTATGTTCATGTATCTTGTATGTCTATGTGTGGATTTGGCTTTAATTAGTTAATAGTCACTTTTCAAACATATGCACGCATATCTTACAGGTCACAGGTGGCGGGGCCTTTAAATTTGCAGACTTGTTCAAAGAAAGGCTGGGCGTTAGTATTGAAAAAGAAGATGAAATGCATTGCCTTGTTTCTGGTGCAAATTTTTTGCTCAAGGTAAGACCTTTCGTTATGTAACATTCCGTTTACGTTTTTTCTGCATAGAGTAAGTAGTTGCGCCTTTATTACTGTCACTTGCAAAATATCATTGTAAAGCAGACTCTTATCATGTGTGACTGGCGGTTTTCGTTGTTGAGTTCTGAGTCACATGAGAAAAACTGCTGGAATGAGTTCTGAGTCTCATCTGTCTGTTTGTTTTCTATACTTATAGTTCAGATAAGTCAACTGCATTTTTCAAGAAGGAACTTATGCTTAGTTTCATGATTTTTCTGCAGGCTATCCGACATGAAGCCTTCACACACATGGAGGGTGAGAAAGAGTTTGTACAGATAGATTCCAATGAATTGTATCCCTATCTTCTGGTGAATGTTGGATCTGGTGTTAGCATAATTAAGGTATATGTTTATGTTTGCTGCTTCATCCACAAACTATTGTGTGTTGTTGATCCTTGAACTTATGAGTTGGGAGGTCGCGGAATTTTATGGACCTATAGATTCACGCAATGACTTTCCGAATTATAGGTTGATGGGGAAGGAAAGTTTGAACGTGTGAGTGGAACTAATGTTGGTGGTGGTACCTATTGGGGCTTAGGAAAACTTCTAACGAAGTGCAAAAGGTTACAATGGATCTATTTTTTCCGCTACTTCTTTCCATTCTCGTTTCTTACACTTACGTTGTTTTCTTCTTTTTTAGTTTTGATGAATTGTTAGAACTCAGCCAAAAGGGAGATAATAGTGCCATTGACATGCTTGTTGGTGATATTTATGGTGGCATGGATTACTCTAAGGTATGAGTCCACTTTGCATCACAATACATCTGATCTCATTCCTTGTAAGATGTGATTTCTCTCCTAATAAAACTCAGAATGGCTTAGTAACTTTCATTAACCAATGATGCAGATTGGCCTCTCTGCTTCAACAATAGCTTCTAGTTTTGGGAAAGCGATCTCTGAAAATAAGGAACTGGACGATTACAGACCTGAAGATATTTCCTTATCTCTATTGCGAATGATTTCATACAATATTGGGCAGGTATGCATCTATGAGTCCAAATGTTTCAAGGAAAAGTTCCGGAGCAAAATAAGCCCACTTTTTCTCATTTTCTTCCTAATCACATGATGCATTTTGGAATATTTGATCAGTGAATGGGTTAAGTGCTTCAGAATATTTTAAGTTAATGATTTGTTAGTTGCTGTGTAGATATCTTATTTGAATGCTCTTCGCTTTGGGTTGAAGCGAATATTTTTTGGAGGATTTTTCATAAGGGGCCATGCATATACCATGGACACAATTTCATTTGCTGTACATTTCTGGTAAAAATCCACTTGTAAACTTCGACCTAGACGTGATATGCTAACTTCACCTTCATCACTCAACTCTTTCATTTATTGTTTGATTTCACTAGGTCGAAAGGAGAGATGCAAGCTATGTTCTTGAGGCATGAAGGTTTTCTAGGTGCTCTGGGTGCGTTCATGAGCTATGAGAAGCATGGATTGGATGATTTAATGTCCCATCAGTTAGTTGAGAGGTTCCCAATGGGTGCACCATACACTGGAGGAAATATTCATGGACCACCACTCGGTGATTTGAACGAGAAGGTAATAAATTTTGCTTATGCTCTTCCAAGGTCTCACATTGTTCTATTTGATATTTTGAAACTGATAGCCATAAACTCGGTTTGTAATGGTACTGCTCAACATATTAAAGTGCGGGAATATGATACGGTTTATACCTTACCTTGTGCTGGGTAAAGTATGTGCTGTGCACCATTATATTCTTTAGCAATTGTTTTTAGAGAATATGCTGTTCTTGAAACTGAAATCTTTTGGCAAATATTTGAGCTTCCATATTATTTTCTTACTGAATATTATGGCCAAAGGAGGTGGTTGGATACATTAAGACTAAAGTACACTATTACTTGTTGCTTTCCATGGCTTCTGTGCTAACTAATTTTGGTTGTATATTCAGTCATTTGCCCTGAATATTAGTCACTAGATCTTTTAGAGTCTGGTTTAGAGCTTTCCCACAAAAAATATATAGTTAGATATGTGCTATATAAAATTTATTTAACAAATCAAGGATCTACAGTTCAATTGCAGTTTCTAGTTTGTATTCATATCAGTAAGAATAAACATAGTGTAACATCCCGAAACAAAAATATGCTTATTTTTAATGGATATTTGCTGTGAAGTATGCTGATTCATTGCTTTTTTATACGAAGTATCATTTTAAGAGATCATATTTAACATAAGAGTATTGGTAGATTCCTTTTTGTAAATTTCTTAACAAAAGCAAAACATTGTGCTTAAATCTTTGTCACAGTTATATATTCTCTCTTAATATTATGTAATATATAAATGGAATCAGGTCCTTCCCCTTTTTCAACTTGTCTTTCACTGCAACTAGTTATAAGCATTATGTATCTTGACTCCTGTTTGGATAAAATTTGGAGTTTTAAGTGGCTTTCCTGGTTGCTTTCAGATTTCGTGGATGGAAAAGTTTGTGCGTAGAGGAACTGAAATTACTGCTCCTGTACCAATGGCTCCATCAAAAACAACTGGGCTTGGAGGGTTTGAAGTTCCCTCATCTAGAGGTAGTGCTCTTAGATCAGACGCCAGTGCTTTAAATGTTGGTGTTCTCCATCTTGTGCCCACACTGGAGGTGTTCCCATTGTTGGCTGACCCGAGAACGTAAGTGGCATCTCCTTGAGTATTTTATTGAGCTTGTACCTATATCTCATGGTTTGCAAGGATTTATGTTCTTGTGTGATTAATCGGTTTTTCTTACCCCAGGTATGAGCCTAACACAATTGATCTATCAGATCAAGGCGAACGAGAGTGAGTAATAAGTCTATGCTGATCTTCCAAAACAGTTGTTTTGTATGATGAAATCACTGTTTCTTAGATTGCTTATTTTGTTCTGGTGTGTAGGTACTGGCTCAAAGTTTTGTCTGATCATTTGCCAGACCTCGTTGAAACGGTAACTGTTAAAATCAACACATAAGAGTTCTATTCCATCTTCACTAATGTTTTTTTTTGGTGGTGAAGATTCTTTACGACCTGTTACTCTTGTTTTACTGTTATTCTATGGACATGGTTATAGGCTGTGGCAAGTGAAGGAGGAACTGAAGATGCGAAAAGGCGGGGTGATGCTTTTGCTCGTGCTTTTTCTGCTCATTTGGCAAGGTTTGGTTCCTCACAACAGATTCCCCTATGTCCAGTCAAGCATATTCAACTTTGACTACAATCTAACAAACAGAAACTTCATAGTTAAACTCTTGCAAAAACTTGTTTTGGTCTTTTTGCCTTTCGCTGACAAATTATTTTGGTTGTAGATTAATGGAGGATCCAGCTGCATATGGAAAGCTTGGGCTAGCAAATCTTTTGGAACTTAGGGAAGAATGCTTAAGGGAATTCCAGTTTGTTGATGCTTATAGAAGCATCAAACAAAGGTAAAAACATGGCCTTATGATCAATCTCCTACTTGGAGAGTTTCACTTGATGTAACTTTTTTTTGAAATTGATAGGGAGAACGATGCTTCACTTGCTGTTTTACCTGATTTACTGGAGGAGCTTGATGCGATGAGTGAGGTCTGTGATCTTTAACCATCCTCTTTCTGTAGGTTTATGGTTTGCCACTAAACGTTTTAGTACTATACATGAGACACCTTATCTCATTGCTCTTTTGAATTTTGCTCGGATTATCAGGAGGCGAGGTTGCTTACACTAATAGAAGGTGTTCTTGCTGCAAACATATTCGACTGGGGATCTCGAGCATGTGTGGATCTATATCACAAAGGAACCATTATTGAAATATATAGAATGAGTCGCAACAAGATGCAGAGACCATGGAGGGTGAGAGACAAGACCACCTCGCTAAGGTTACTTTTTTGCTATCTGTTAATTAATCTTCTGATATCCGTATAATCAGGTAGATGATTTTGATGCTTTCAAAGAAAGGATGCTTGGATCTGCAGGTAAGCAGCCTCATCGACACAAAAGAGCGTTGCTCTTTGTTGATAACTCAGGAGCAGACGTCATTCTCGGGATGCTTCCTCTTGCCAGAGAGTTTCTTCGTCGTGGGACTGAAGTACATATCTTTCTCTCTAGCTCTTCCTATACTATAACATTTTGTCTTACTCTTCACAAAACCGCATGCAGAAGCCAAATGGGTTTCCTTGTCGAATTAGTTTAGGCAACACTAAAAATTGTTATTATGATTTCTCAAGGTTGTTCTAGTGGCAAACTCTCTTCCTGCTCTTAACGACGTGACCGCTATGGAACTCCCTGATATAGTCGCTGGCGCTGCTAAGGTTTTGTTGGTTAATCTTTTGATTCTGTGCAGTGGTTATAATGTTTTTTCTTTTCATGTAATTAAGTTGTTTATTTGGTCTTTACTCTTGAAGCACTGTGACATCTTGAGGAGAGCGGCAGAAATGGGAGGCTTACTCGTGGATGCAATGGTAAATCCAGGAGATGGATCAAAGGAGGAATCAACTTCAGCACCATTGATGGTTGTTGAAAATGGATGTGGAAGTCCTTGCATTGATCTCAGACAAGTCAGCTCTGAACTTGCAGCCGCTGCCAAAGACGCCGATCTTGTATATCTACAAGACCTTAGCTCTGTTTTGATCATGGAAAAAAACTTCAAAATACAAAAAGTGAAAAGCTTTGCCTCTTACTATTTGATGTTTAATGAATTTGCAGGTTGTATTGGAAGGCATGGGAAGATCACTTCATACTAACTTCAACGCGCAATTCAAATGCGAGGCTCTGAAGGTTTGTAACCTCACTTAACAGCAAATTTGTATAAGTTGCTATTGAAATTTTTGACTGAAACCTTTCTTTATTTACAGCTAGCAATGGTTAAGAATCAGAGATTGGCTGAGAAGTTGATAAAAGGAAACATATATGATTGTGTTTGCAGATATGAGCCTCCCTCTCTTTAAAAATGTAATGTAACATAGTCTATAACAGAACTTCACTCATAAAATTATTAGCTTCAATAGTTTATGGTCTCACTGTTGTAAGATGTATTCACTATTTCTACCAACCTTTGACTGTATAATACCTGTTTGAATAAATCGAAATCTGTTTCTCAAACATAGCATCAATGGTTCAATTACATTTCAAGGAACAGTAACCCTAATATCATAAATGCTTGTCTTAAATTTTTTGCAAGCAATTTTTCAACTATGATTCTCAGCTGAGTCCTGCTTAAGGATTCTGAGTTCATGATCATGTTGACCACACTACCGTTTAAACAGCCAGTTCCAATTTTTGTAGGGAACACAAGAAACAAGTGAAATATATATGCAAAATACACTCATACAACAAACATACGAAATACACGTTTTTTCTTATGTACTGCTGTCAAAAGGGGTGCTCACATGTGTATGTATACATTGATTACATCACTCAGCTTTCAAGTTATAATTTGCTTCTCCAAAGAGACCAACCGCTTTGTATTAGAAAGCGACCAGTCCTTTGAATAAAAGAAAAATTATAGTAGTTTTCATTGTGAACTCTATTCTCTGGTCAAAATAAAACTGTTATTATACCTATTTGTTCAATGTTTCTGTTGATGCCTCTTTCTCATCGCCATTTTCCTCATCCATATCTTCAGTGGCCTTTAAGTTTTCCTGGAGAGCACGAAGCATTGCAGAGTTCACCTGTTTTCTTAATTTTGCATTCTCAACAAAGATATCTGCCAATATCTTCCTCAGCTCGTCCTCCACAATTCTTGTTTCACTATCGATGCTGAGAGAATTATCGATGCCTTGAGAAGCAGCATTTTCATCAAACCCGGCAAGTAGCTGAGCCTGAATTTTGAAAATGGCCATCAGTGTTAAAATTAGTAAAATGCACCGTGGCAGTCTTACAAGCCAGGGTTTTCTACCAAAGCTTCAAAACTGCAGCGAAAAACCTATCTAACTATCCTACACTAACAAACAACTTTATCCTGATGCATATATCAAGATGCAGTGAAAGTAACTCCTGTTAGAGAAAACCTTGGATGCGATAAAGAAGAGATGAAGCAATACCTCCTCAACTTGATCATCAGATATTGACAGTAATCGCAAAGCATCTGATACTCTAGTTGAATCCTCTACGAAATTGCCATTTCCATCCATTGATAAATTCAAGTTGTACTCTTTAAGCCGCTCATGGAGAATTCTGCAGTCACTAAGCAGCTTTTTTCTAGCCGCTACCGTGTTCTCAAGTAGTTTTCTTTCCTGTTGGAGTAGTTTCTGAAAAGTGCAACATGTTCATGTCTCACTTGTGCATGCTTAGTAAAAATCCACAAAAGCATGGCGCTGCTAAATAAGAAAATATATCTGAGGTAGAAATTACCTCAGCTTCAGTTTTATCTGTCAAAGATTGAGTCAGCTTCTTTTCTAGTTCCATATGAGAACGCCTAAGAGATTTGACCTCTTTAACAAGAACTTTAATATCTGCTTTTGATTTTGCCTCTAATTCCTCATATCGCCTTGAGAGGTCCTCTAGTTGTTCTTCTCTGGCATCCATTTCTTTCGACAAAACATTTCTTCCAGAAATAGTTGACTGTTCAGTAGGTTCTGCATGTGAGCTCCCATCCTGTTGAAATATTTTGCATTAGCCTGCTTCTCTAGTAGAGGGCAATTATGTACGATCTATGTGAACCAGTTTGGTTGCGTAAATAATTTTATAGACACCATTTAAAATCATACCTCTCTCGATTTTAACTTCATTTCCATCTCGTAAGATTTTTGTCTAAGTTCTTCCATATCCCACTGCATCTGAGTAAATCTTTCCCTCTCGGTCATAATAGCTTGCTCCAAATTCTCTTTGCTTTTCTGCTTAGTAGTTTCAAGTTCCCCTTCTAGATCGTTAACCTGACCAGTAAAAACAAGATTACAACACTACTGTTTGCAGCAACGAAAAAAGGATAAGACACTGATGCATAGAACCCAAAAATGAAAAATAGAATATAAACCAGAATTCATGGTTACTTTCCTTATTGTACCTTTTTGTTCAGGTAGTTATTCACGGCTATCTCTTGGTTTAGTCTTGCTATAAGATCCTCCATATCCGTTTTAGTATTGACAAGTCTCTCATTCATGGCTAAAAGAATCCTGTTCAATTTATTACGCAGGTCCAATGGAAGAACTATTTGTGTACTACCCTGACTCTGCGGGTTACAAACAAGCCCAGTTCCAAGTGAGACATCAGGACTTCGGCGTAGATCCGGATGGCTATCACTGCTTGAACTTAGGATACCAGATGTTGATGTCTCACCAGTTTGTAGAGCAAACCCGTCAGCACTCTCAAAAGAAAGTTTTCTATCATGCATTACTGAGTGAGTTGATGATTCTGGTTCTGAGAGAAGTCGTGAACCATTGTTAGCAAGAAACACACTTTCTGACGTATTCCCATTATACAGATCCTTCCCTAGGATATTATTGACATATCTTGAGCGTACTTTATGTTTGGGAAAGTCTTCAAGTTGCTCTAAAATAGTTTGGCTCATTGAAAGTCCCTCATCAATGTTGGACATGCTAACGTTGACAAGCTTCCCTATTGGATTTGCTAAATCTTCATCCAGAGTTAGATCTTCCGTACCAACTTCAGAAATATCATCCTGTCCTAAACTTGCTGATCCAATCTCAGATGCTTCATAAGCAGTATCACTGCCATATTCAGATGTGAGAGAGCTACCGCCAGCATGAAAAAAGCTCAAACTTGGGTGAACTACCGGAGACGAACTAGTGCTATTTGTATCATTATTGGTATCGGAAGCATTCTGATCAACATCTTGGCATGCTGAGAAGCAAGATCAAGTTAGACTATAACGACACATAACATCATTTACCTAACTTGAGTACATAATTAATGTAAAAGCTCATACCAGACCTAGCAGCAGCTTCTAGTTCAAGAAAAGATGCAACTGCAACGCTTCTAGCCAATTCTATATCAGATAATAGCTTCGTTATCCACTCCTCAAGAGAGCACCTTCTCTGCAACAAGATCATAACTATCACTTGTGAAACAAATTGTTTGCATGAATAATTCTGACATTATTGTTGAGTACACGGATTTCCATACATACACCTGAAGCCTACCATTAATCTGGTTTAGAGGAAGGGGACTGAGGGAAGAGGAAAAAAGTACAAAACTAAAAAGAAATCGAGAGTAACAGCACTCATACAAGTGACCCAGGAAAAGATGCATACCTCTTCTAACACGACTCTGCTTTTCATACGCAACAACCCTTTGGGGGGAGCTGATGGAAAACTTTTTCTAGGAAAAGCTCTTTTAAGCTGTACGATAACAAGAAGGCGCATATGCCATCAAACACATTGCGTTTAAATCATTAAGAAAAAATGGAGAGTTCGGCCTATGTACAGGAAGAACAAATTCTTACATCCGTTAATAGCTTCAGAAAATCATTAAATCTTCTCAACACTCCTCGCATTGTGGTAACACCTTCAGGTGACTGCATACTTACCTGAACCCTGTAAAACTGTTCATCTACGATGTTATATACATAAGCAAGTTCTACTAAATATTGGAATAACGTATGAGATGCTGACATGCACAACAAATATATGATTGTTTATGTTGAAGTTTATTGATCCACACATGTTCAAGATATGGTTGTCAAAACTAGAGTAGCTAAATTTGCTACATACGGATAAACACTGGAAATTGTGCCTTTGCAAGAGATAATCACTGGAGAATTAAATATATAAATTACCACAACAGGATCTGAATTTCTTGATTTTGGAAGGACAACCCAGGAGGGTATTGTAACACAATAACTCCATCCGGATCGAGGGTCATGAGGCCAAACAGTATCTCTACCATTCTGCAGAAAAGAAGACAAAATCTCAGTGCATTGAACTCTCCAACTGAACATATATGGGCAATTGAGTAGAATGATACTTGTAAGTCTGCATCTATCCAAAGAGCATAAACATAGATTTAGCTACCACTGATGTTCAACTAAAGATAAACTAACAATTCATTTGAGAGCAATTGAGTTCACCAAACTAATGCCTTATGTGGTGAGTTCTAACATTTGACTTGGTGCTACTATAGAATACAGTAGGCAACTAGATTTGAACACGGCAACATATTTAAGTCCAAAAAGTTCGTATCTCGTCTGCGTAAGAACTCACCCATTTGCGAGGCGGAGGACTCCAATCCATTCCCAATGGAAGCGGTGATGTTCCATCATGTCTGTGCTTCGGCGGACTCCGTCTCTGCATCATCTCCACCAAACTCTGCCTACCTCTCTCCGAAACTCGAATCAGATATTCCGATCAAAATTAATCGGTGATGCGATCGAGCTCTAATTTCCCGATCACAAATTAAGCAACTCCAGACAGAATCTGAGCAGAAGATCGAAGATTAAGAAAGCGTAGGGGTTGAGAGAATCGGCAGATCAAGGAGAGAGAGCACACAGATCGAGGCAAAAGAAGGAGCAGATGTCGTCGTCTCTCAGGGTCTTCTCTGGTTTATTCACACAGACAACGGCGATATACGGCGGTGTCGTTTAGTTTAACGGAAAAGCCAAGAGGACAACACGTCATTAGACGGAGGCGCGAAGCCTACCGTGTATATATGTGTATCTGTCCCACCTTCTTCCCGTGAGATTCGGTTTAGGTCGTCGTGACTCGTGAACCACGTTTTGGTTTTGAGTTGGATGTTTCGTTGGGTTGGGCTTAGCTCGTTGGTCCATTATTGCATTATCCATGTCATTTTCATTTTTTCCCATTAATTTTGCTTTTTATCTCTCTTTTTTTCAACAAGTCGATTGTTATCTTTTATCTCAAAAGTACATTCAATTATTCATTCATAAACCGAACCGAAATTTTTCTAAACCAAAGGTAAATGTCCCCTTTTAACAAAATAAAAAAATATATAATAGATCTAAATATTGACAAAAAAAAAGATCTAAATAAACTGAAATATATCAGAATTTAATACGTGAGAATTTGGTAACCAACTCAATTTTAAACATATATTATATCCTTCACATTTATAAACTTCCATTCTTTAAAAATAGATTTTTAAAACATAATAATAGTATATAATGAGTTGTTTTTCTGAAAATGGAACATTTTTTTCCTTACATTCATAATTTTGTACTTACTGAAAACTAAACTAGTTTGGATGTAACATATTTGATTTAATTACTAATAAAAAAACTAAATATAAAAATAAGGGAAAAGGTTTGTACTTTGTAGCTCCAAAAGGAAAGAGGAAATATAGAGATTCTATAATATGCGGAAAGGTAAAAAAAGCTAATTAGGTTCTGTCTCTTTGATTGATCTAACCATTCCTCTGTCTGCCGCGGGAAACCTTCTTCTTCGTTGATCTTTCCGTGGAGTTAGTTATTCCGGTAAGGGATCGAGGGAGATGGCAATTCTGTACGCGCTCGTGGCACGTGGAACGGTGATTCTATCGGAGTTCAGCACAACGACTACGAATGCAAGCACCATCGCTAAACAGATCCTTGAGAAGGTTCCTTCTGGTAATAACGACAGCAACGTTTCTTATTCTCAGGATCGTTACATCTTTCACGTTAAACGTACGGATGGCCTCACCGTTCTCTGTGTTGCTGATGAAACCGCCGGAAGTACGTCTCTTCCTTCTCCCTTTATTCGATTTGTTTATACGATTTCCTTAATCTTCTTCACCTGAGTTTTGGTTTTGTGGCAATGGTGGTAATGAAATTCAAAATTCTAATCGTTTTGTTATTGATATGTAATATAATAATATTTGTTTAGGGAGAATACCATTTTCGTTTCTGGAGGATATTCATCAGAGATTCGTAAGGACTTATGGGAGAGCTGTTCATACAGCACAAGCTTATGCTATGAATGAAGAATTTTCAAGAGTTCTTAATCAACAGATTGAGTATTATTCTAATGATCCTAATGCTGATAGGATTAATCGTATTAAGGGTGAAATGACTCAGGTTCTGTCTCTTTTTCTCTTCAATACAAAGACACTTTTGTTCTTCTGAGTCTTGGCTTTTACATTGACTCGTTTTTTTGTTTCATTTTGGTTTTGGACAGGTACGAGACATTATGATTGAGAACATTGACAACGTTCTTGATAGAGGTGAACGCCTTGAGCTTCTTGTCGATAAAACTGCCAATATGCAAGGAAATACATTTCGTTTTCGAAAGCAAGCTCGTCGTTTCAGAAGTACTGTCTGGTGGAGAAATTGCAAGCTCACGTATGTTTTCCTTAAAACCCTTTACATGTTGTGCAGTTCAGCCATGAAATTGAACAAGTTTTTAGTATATTGTGATTGCATAACTCTGTTTTGAAACTAGTTTTGGCCTAAGAACGCATTAAACTATGGCTATTGAAATGAAGTAACATGTGTTTGTGTACCTTGCAGGGTCCTCTTAATAATAGTATTATTGGTGATTATTTACATTGCTGTGGCCTTTCTCTGTCATGGACCTACTCTACCATCTTGCATTTGATTGCATCTGTCTCTTACGGAGTTCATTCGGCACAGTGTGTTGCCGCATTATTTTATTTTTCTCCTCTCCTGATTTTAATCCTTCTGTTTCCTCCAGCTTTTGATGTGGCTTAAGAAGCTTATGTTTTTCAACTCATTTATATGAAGTATTTGTTTATTATATAGCAATGTGAAAGCTTATTGCTTTCCAAGCTATGTGAATTCTTGTTGTCCTTGTGTGACTTCCTTTTGTACGTCCAAATCAACTTCTAAAGTCTCTGTAGAGAATTGACAGAATCAAAAGCACTTCCCTTCTCAAAATCGCATCTTTTAGATTGTTAATTTGAACATATCTCTCTTTCTCACATGTCAAACTAGGAAATTGGATATTAGAGTATTTTATACAAGGAAATAATAATTTATTCTTATTTAAAACATGAAATAAATATATTATATGCAAATTAGGTTATTTTTACAAATTCTTTGCGACATTGTACATTTGAAACAAAAAAAATGAAGGAAAAAAATTGAGTTTGACTTTGTAGAATTAAGAAGATTGGCTAATTACATTTTTTCTTTTTTTTTGTTATTCTTTCCTTGTATAACATATAACATATATATTGTAACTTTCAATTATGATATAGAAAAAAATATCTTAAACCAGTATTTTTCATGCAATATCTAACTATATCTCATTATATAGTAAAATATTATATAGTAAAATATTGGGTGGATAGGACTTATTTTATATATAGACAAAAATAAAAAATTAATAAAAAAATTGATGAGAATTAACTATATTTACTAGAAACATTAAATAATATTGACTTTTTTCACAATGTTGAACAACTACACCTACAAAAGTATGAAACAAATCATAATAAACATAAAAAAGAAGAGGCCCAATGTGTATAAAGGAACCATAACCGAACTATAAGAAAAACAAACAAAAAAATAAGCATAAAACACCAATAGATAAAAACTTTGAAAACCTCTCTTGTCTCTATGGAAAGGCTACCTCTAAACGCAGCAGCAACACTT
>KE157164.1:7091-22050 GCA_000411055.1 Leavenworthia alabamica
GTGTAGTGATAGGTGTGGGTTAAGATTGGTGAGAAAGATGCTAAGAGAGTGAGCTGCTGGTAATTTCAACCTTGTGAGTGCACACTCAAATTTGTCATGATATATTTCCACACTATCTTCTTCTTGCTTCAAGCTCACCAACTCAGCTAAAGGATCATTATACAGTCCACCAAACCTGAGAGAAATAGCCACAACATATTCTGTCCAAGAAGGATAAGCCCCAAATCGTTCTGCAATGTAATTATAGTGCCATTGCAAAGCTTTTCCAGTCATATAAACAGTAGCTAAACGAACTTTATCATCATCAGGCGTGTCATCCAAACAAAAAAATTGTTCACACTTAAATACCCAATCCCGTAAATCTGATCCGTCAAAGGGTGGAAAACCAACCTTAGAAAGTCTGGTGAGTAAACCGTTCTTCTGAGCTTTGCATTTTTCTGACGTTATCGGTGCGTAGTTTGATGAATCCAGATTGATTGGTGGAAGATCAGGCGGTTCCGGACGTTTCGATGAGCTTGGATTCACAACGAAAGCAATAGAATCTGAAGGACTCTGGTTCAGCGGCTGTTTCTGTGGATTAGAGATCTGTGGACGAGTTTCAAGGATCAGATTCCTAAGGTCAGCGATTTCTTTTCTGATAGCATCAGTCGCCGATTTGAGAGCTGCTTCTTGTTTCGCCTCTTGCTTTGTTTGGTTTGATTTCAGCTCTTCCAGTTGTTTATTAACTTCGATCAAGGATTGAGCTCTAGTTTCCACCATTTTTTAGCTTGGGTCTGAGGATGAGAGTGCTCTGATACCAATGTTACAGGAAAATCAAATTAGATAAAATCCACACTAGAATCTTCTACAGAGATCGAAGAGTGGTAATCAAATGACTAGGAGATAACGCTAATGAGAAAGGTTATCCCGAAGAACAATCGATTTGGTGAAGAATATGAGTTCTATGATGAAACAGAATAGAGAGATATTAGAGAGAGAGAGATTTTGTTAAAATGATTTGTTAACTTTTTAAGATGAATTGTTGCAGTACATAAACGTGATATGCTTTTCGGTTTAACACATAACCGGAAGCAAATCTACTAATTTAAACCAAGCTTAACCAAATAGCTTTAAACAACGTTTAATTGCAGTAAAAGATAAAAATAAGAAATTACCCTGTATCAACTTCAAATACTATATTCAGAATCTGGCGCCAGAAGCGGCAAAATAGTCATTAGGTCAAACATCGAAATCGTTCTTCACTTCACAGCCACGGAGTTTTTCAGAAAACTTACTCATTGGTTGTTTTACTTCTTAGAGATAGGCTCCAAGTTCATTTCTTGAAGGTTAAGCAACAGATCGTTGGAGCTCAGGTAAACCTTGTTAGCAGATTGTGCAATGGTCTGAGCAATCTCTCTCGCAGCTTCAATCTTTCTCAGAGTTATAAAAGCCTGATTGTTTGCAATAGCTTGTCCAATAAGCTGAGCACTTTTAGCTTCTCCCTGCACAGATAATCAAAATACCTAAAAGCTTTAGCAGAGAATATCTCTTTTGCAATAATGATGATAAACAATCCTGTACCTGCGCACGGATAACTGCACTTCTCCTGTCTTGCTCGGCTTTCTCCACAATGAACTTAGCCCTTTCAGCATCCTGAGCAGCCACTTGTTTTGCCTCGATTGCTGCCGTGAACTCTTTCCCAAATGTGAGAGTCGTGATGGAGACATCATCAAGAGCAATGTCGAAATTAGAAGCACGCTCTGTCAGAACCTTGCGTATCTCTCTGCTCACAGCCTAGAGAAGTGTTTCAAATACTCAAACCATTAGAAATAAAATAGCAGAAAGTTATAGAATACAAATGACAAGATACATACTTCTCTCTGAGTAATGAGCTGGCTCGCATTATATTGAGCCACCACTGCTTTCAGGGTTTCATGGATGATGGAAGGAAGAACCCTCTCACTGTAGTTCTCGCCTAGGGTTCGGTAAATTTGAGGCAAACGGTCTCCCATGGGACGTGTGAGAACCCTTAGTCCAATTTTCACCTGTGCAACACAGCAAAATGTGATTTTTTTCGTTTCATCGTCAGAAACAAAAGCCATGACGACTATACACTCAGTAAGAGCTTTCTTTAAATCAACTGACTATACACTCACACAGATCAGATAATGATCTATATTAATCAAACAATATCCCACCAGAGCAAGTGAAAGTTAGTGTACAACTCCATAGCCATCAAAAACATTCAAACTCTAATGCAGCATTTAAAGATACTAACGTCTAGTATGATCTATGTTAGCTTCAAATTCAGTACCAGCATTTGAAACCTAAGCATGTGCTATATACTAGTACAAACACACGGAGAACAAATAATCATACAAAAAAGTAAAAGAAACCATAACGCACCATCTGAAGGTCATGACTACCAGTGGTGCTCTCAACTAGGTAAGGTCGTGCACGAACGTCGTAGATTATTGGCCTTTCAAACCATGGCACCATAATATGTGTACCTTCAGGGTAAACCTAAAAACAAAAGGAAAAAAAAAACAAATCTGAGTAGCAGTCAGGCTTTTCAAAAATAACATTTCAAAGACTCTGGATACAAAATAAAAGTAACTCTTGTTAGTTTGAGAAAAACAAAACCTTTTCCTTGATACCAGTTAAACGATTGAACATGACAGCGCGATGTCCTCCCTCGACATTGTAGAGACTATTAGATATGGCATAGACACCAAGCCCACCAATAATGCTGACCTTAAGAAGGGCAGAGAGAGCAGGAGATCCAGGGACGTTGGGAACTTTGTTGAAACTCATTATCCTTAAAGCTACTACAAGAATGAATACGACACTCAGATACTTTCATTCTTCAAAGATACAAAAAACTTGACACATCATAGAAAATCAAACAAATAACATAATTAATGAACAATCCTCAGAAGAAACAAAATCCAACAGAGCCAACACAGCACACTGAAACGAGTAGATAGAAACACGAATACGCATAGAAATTGAAAGCATCGGTAAAATATCCAAAGCTAAACTCGGTTCGACCTTTGACCATTAATTAAATAAAATCAGTAACCCATATATATATACAACGAGCTTTCACCAAATGACTCTATCCTACCTCTCTATCAGGAAGCAAACAGAGAATATGAGTGAATATTCAGAAGAAGGATTACCTCAGTTCTAAATCACCGGCAATGTTAGGGTTTAGGAAGGATCACGATCCGAGCAGTCGGCTAAGGTTAGGGTTTTAGAAATGACAAAAAAGTCAAAATATGCAAGGCAATCTAATTCTCTATTATGTTTGGGCTTAATTGTTAAAGCCTATTAACAGAATATGTTTCAGTAGGCCCACTATGTCATTTGGTCGTGTATATTTCGTCAGCAAATCTTAAGATTTAGTCAACTTAATGCACATTAGTAGATGGGCCCCCAAATGTTGGGAATCTTGAGCATTAAGGTCTAATATATCATTTCTTTTTCACCGTCTATGGCGGACCCACTCTTTGAGTTTCAGTTAACACCACATAAAATTTTAAATTCCTCTGTACATATAATTTTTAAGTTTTTACTATGTTTGACACCATATAAAAACTCATAATACCACGAGATACTGGTGGGTGTGGCACCTTAACAGCATGCAGCCATACACTCGTCGCGTCTGCTACATTATCATCAAGTGGTTCTGACGCGTTTATTCTGGGACCAGAATGCACCTCAGCTCCGTTGCTCTGGCTTCGCCTTTGAACGTTTCGTCATTGAATCTCAGGGTCTTTACTTGCCCACTTTCTTAAACACCGGCAAACTCACGTTTGTCGTTCACGGTGCGTTACTCCTAAGTTATATATATTTTGGAAATCACAAAATTACATTTTTATAAAATATAATATATAGTTTTTTTATAAAATATAATATATAGTTTTGTTACGTGATGAAAAAACTAGGAAGGGGTCTAATGGGAAGAGTAGTTCCAGGATGCGCGGAGACTTTCATGGACTCGCCAGTAATTCAACCGGGCGAGCAGTTTGGAGAAGGTCAGGGTCAAGGTCAAAGTCAGGGGTTCCGAGACATGCACCAGAAAGTAGAGCACCTACGGTGCGGTGACACCACAGTAACACTACCTGGTGAGGTTCAATGGTTCTACAACAATGGACACGAGCCTCTTATTCTTGTTTCAGCCTACGATCTCGCTAGTAACCAAAACCAGCTTGACCGCAACCTTAGAGTAAGTCCAGTCACAGATTTGAATTAATCGTTATCTCCAGCTAAGTAGCAACTTAATTACTTAATTCATGTTTACAGCCATTTTTGCTAGCCGGAAACAACCCACAAGGGCAGCAATGGCTACAAGGCCGAAAGCAAAAGAAACAAAACAACATCTTTAGTGGCTTTGCAGCTGAGATCTTGGCTCATTCCTTCAAAATCAAACTCAAGACGGCTCAGAAACTTCAGAAACCTCAAGGTAGCCTCGGAAACATCATCAAGGTCAAAACTCCTTTTGGAGTCATTAGGCCACCCTTGAGACGTGACCAAGGCGGGCCCCAACAACCACAGGAACAAGCTAACGGTATAGAGGAGACTTTGTGCACAATGCGATGCACAGAAAACCTAGATGACCCTTCGAGTGCTGACGTGTACAATCCGTCGCTTGGATACATCAGCACACTTAATAGCTATAATCTTCCCATCCTCCGACATATCCGCCTCAGTGCTCTTCGTGGTTCTATTCGAAACGTAAGTTCCAAACTTTAGTTCAAATTTTGCTGACATATTCATTATTTTATTTTGCAAAGATAAAATGTTAAATTTATATTCAAAATAAAAATATTAAATATATCTATTAAGTTATATAAGGCATATGAGAAACAAAATTCAACTAATATATAATTTATTTAATAAAAGAACATATCCTCCATTTGGACAATTTCTCTTGCAACATATTGAATTTGGTTGTATATATGTAAAACGCAGAACGCTATGGTGCTACCGCAATGGAACGTGAACGCAAACGCTGCAGTTTACGTCACAAACGGGAAGGCTCATATACAAATGGTGAACGACAACGGAGATAGTGTGTTCGACCAACAAATCGGCAGTGGGCAGTTACTTGTAGTGCCACAAGGCTTCTCGGTCGTCAAACGTGCCACAAGCGAACAATTCGAGTGGATTGAATTCAAGACAAACGAAAACGCACAGATCAATACACTAGCGGGTCGTACCTCAGTCATGAGAGGTTTGCCACTTGAACTTATAACCAATGGTTATGAGATCTCACCCGAAGAAGCTAGGCAGGTTAAGTTTAACACTATGGAAACCACACTGACTCATAGCAATGGTGGTCCGATGAGTGGAAGGCCGAGGGTCGAGGGTTGATGAGCTCGTGGAGGTACAACGTGTAATATTGGTTCCTTAGGGTATGGTTTGTAATGATAAGAAATAATAATGTACAAAAGAAGTTGGGCGCTTTAAAGGAACTGTTCGGTTTTTGAGTTAATCGTTGACTTGACTCTCTACATGTAAACATTTCCTGAATAAAATCTTAATTCATATAAATGAGTTTTTACAACTTCATATTAACATCCGTAGACAAATCTATCAGGTATGGGTTAATAACCAAATATATTATTTATATAATGGGCTTTTAACCAAAAGTATAGGCCCAATAAATTGATCTGAATTTGTGTAAATTAATCCAAATTGACCTGACGAGCATTAGGTTCCGTACTCTTGCTTCCTCGTCTGCCCTAACCCAGAATCCAGAGTTATGGGTTCTCATGGTAAGAGTAAGAGAGATAGGCAGAAGAAGAAGAAAAGGAGAGATGAATCCGAGTCTGAATCTGGGTCCGAGTCTTACACATCTGAATCAGATGGTTTGTCGCCACCCAGGAGGAAGAAAAGCAGCAGCAGTCGTCGCCGTAGCTTAAGTGATGATTCCTCTGACAGCGATCGTGGACGGAAGAGTAAGAAGAGATCTTCGTCTAAGGATTACTCGGAGGAAAAAATCAAGGAGTATCTAGCCAAAAAGGCTCAGAAGAAGGTCTTCCTTTTTTGTTATATGTTGTTAACTTTGTTGTTTTTGAACCTTTGTATGTGGTTGAAGCTGGTTGCTAACTGTATGCTACTTCGCTGTAGGCATTACGTGCTGCAAAGAAATTAAAGACTCAGTCTGTGTCAGGTTACTCCAATGATTCAAACCCATTTGGGGATTCAAATCTCACTGAGACGTAAGTGAATTCACTAACTATTATGAAAAATGATATATGATTATTGTTTCTGAATTTTACTGGTATAAATTTGAGAGTGGCATGTAGGAAGATTATAGAGTATTAAGTTCAATCCTAGTTGTAACCAGATAACTTAAAGTTACTTAATGTTTTCTACTTGTACAAATTTTGAACATTGGCAGTTAAGTTTAGTTTGAATTGGATGTTTATGATTATTCAGAAGATACTTTTGAGTAACCTGGGTTTTCAGATTCTGATACCCTCATGGTATGTAATTCTCTTTATGTCAGATTTGTGTGGCGGAAGAAGATTGAAAAAGATGTTCACCGAGGAGTACCTCTGGACGAGTTTTCTGTCAAAGCTGAGAAGAGAAGATACAGGGAAAGGATGGTATGTACGATAAGCATTACTGATATAAAAAGGGTTTTTACTATTTGCTATGTTGCTGGTTTAAGGAGCTTTCTAGTTTATAGCACTTCGGTTCAATACTTCAATGTGCAGACGGAGGTTGAAAAGGTTAAGAAGAGGAGAGAAGAGAGAGCAGTGGAGAAAGCTCGTCATGAGGAAGAAATGGTAAATTCTTAAACGGAATGTAACTCTTTCTTAAAGTCGTTTGGTCCAGAAGGATGACTACAATTGAATTTCTTATAACCAATTCTCTCTAATTTGATTAATACTGTATTGCTATTGACTTATAATTGTTTTATTTTCTGCAGGCACTATTGGCTAGAGAACGTGCTCGAGCTGAGTTCCAAGATTGGGAGAAGAAAGAGGAAGAGGTGTAGCCATGTTTTTTTTACAATTAATTCCTCTTTAACGTTGGTTTTGTGTACGTTGCTTAATATATCTGCTTGCTCTACAGTTCCATTTCGATCAAAGCAAGGTGAGATCAGAGATCAGATTACGTGAAGGTCGACTGAAGCCAATCGATGTTCTCTGCAAGCACTTGGATGGTTCAGATGATTTGGATATCGAGCTCAGTGAGCCTTACATGGTTTTCAAGGTATTTATAAAGATGATGTTAAATTGTAAAACCATATTTTGTTTAACTTAGTTATGAAGCTTCTTCACTTAGGTCTATATTTTCACGTAGATCTATACTTTATCGGGCCTAGTTCTTTTTCAGTCTTTGAATCAGTTGGATTGTGACAGTAGTAGAGAGGGAAGAAGCTTGAGATAAGATAAGTTATTTTGTAAGTAAGTCATTAGCAAATTAGACTCTGAGTCTCAGATTGTGTAGTTCTCTTTTGATGAACAAAGAAGAGTTTACTGGTTTTATTTCATCAGATAGTTTTGATGCTTATTATTGAAATTGACATATTCTCTCCTGACGTGTATGATGCAGGGACTTACTGTTAAAGATATGGAGGAGCTTCGTGATGATATCAAAATGTATCTGGATTTGGATCGAGCAACTCCAACACGCGTACAGTATTGGGAGGTATTTCCTACAACTGAGTCTCATTTTTTGCAGTTCGACCTGCATTTTGTGGACTTATACTGAATTTGAATGTGTATTCAACATTCAAGGTATTCATGCATTTACAGTGATTATGCACGTATGTAGTTTCAATGTAATCTTAAGAATTTAGATTCTAACCCTCTTGTTGTCTCCTTTTTGGTCGTTTTGTAGCATTTTTTCCCTTTCTATTGCGTACATGTATATGAGTAAATGTGTGCTTAATACCATTTAATTTTTCCAGGCGCTTATTGTGGTATGCGATTGGGAGTTAGCTGAAGCTCGTAAAAGGGATGCTCTTGATCGAGCTAGAGTTAGAGGGGAGGAACCTCCTGCAGAATTGCTTGCTCAAGAGAGGGGACTGCACGCTGGTGTTGAAGCTGATGTGAGAAATCTTCTTGATGGGAAGACCCACAGGGAGCTTGTAGAACTGCAGTTAGATATCGAGTCGCAGCTGCGTTCTGGGACAGCAAAAGTTGTAGAGTATTGGGAAGCGGTTCTTAAACGTCTAGATATATACAAGGCAAAGGTATATGCTTGTTGATGATCTTGGAGGTTTTACATTTTTAAGAAAGAGGCTTTGACTTGACAAAAGAAAAAAGAAAGAAAAGAGAAGTCTTGTTTTTCGTGTACTCAGCTGACAATCTTGATTTTCAACAGGCTTGCTTGAAGGAAATACACGCTCAGATGCTGAGGAGACATCTGCATCGCCTCGAGCAATATTCGGAGGGTGAAGAAGATGTAGAAGTTAATCATGAGTTAACACGTGTAGTGGAAGAAAATGAAGAGGAGATAAATGGTATGAATCTTTCAGATGCTGAGGAAGAATTTTCTCCAGAGCCTATTGCTGAGGAAGAAGAAGCTGATGTGGCCGCGGAAGCCGCTGGTTCATTTTCGCCAGAGCTCATGCATGGTGATGATCGTGAAGAAGCAATCGATCCTGAGGAAGACAAGAGGCTACTGGTACTCTTTAACAGTTCTTGCAATTGAATTTTGCCCGTAGTTTGTACTTTTACTAACCTAATATGTGATTGCTGCTGTAACAGGAAATGAAACGGATGGTTGTATTGGAGAAACAGAAGAAGCGGCTTAAAGAAGCTATTGTCTCAAAACCAGCACCTGTAGAAGATAACTTTGAGTTTAAAGCATTGAAAGCAATGGGAGCAATGGAGGAAGGTGATGCCATATTTGGCTCTAATGCTGAAGTGAACCTTGATTCTGAGGTACCACCCCTAACGCTATTAAACTCTTCTCTACCTGCAACTTTTCAGTTACTCGAACGAAAATACCAAGTTTTTCATCTTCTAGGTATATTGGTGGCATGACAAGTATCGGCCAAGAAAACCCAAGTATTTCAATCGAGTTCACACGGGTTATGAATGGAATAAGTATAACCAAACGCACTATGATCACGATAACCCACCTCCAAAAATCGTTCAAGGTTACAAGTTTAACATCTTCTACCCAGATTTAGTAGACAAGATTAAGGCTCCCATTTACACAATTGAAAAAGATGGGACAAGCGCTGAAACTTGTATGATCCGGTTTCATGCTGGTCCGCCTTATGAAGACATTGTAAGTGCTCAGAACCATTACCTTGTGGTTCATCATTGCCTCTCGTGTTAAATGTTTTTTTGGGCATTTTCAGGCGTTCCGGATTGTGAATAAAGAATGGGAGTATTCTCATAAGAAAGGTTTCAAGTGCACGTTCGAGCGTGGGATTCTACATCTGTACATTAACTTTAAACGACATCGGTACAGGCGATAAACTGATAAGAGTTTGGCCGGAGAAAACAAAACTGGCAGTTGCAAGACTTTGGCTGTGTTTTTTTTATTATGCCTTGTTTGTAAGAAAAATGAGAAATACCTAGTCTAATACTTGTTACTTTGGGAATCAAATTTGAATTTCTCTGAAGTTAATATGTGTATTTTCATTGAAATCAAACAGAACCGAATAGAACATCAATATTGTCAAGATGACAAGCCTCTTAGATTTTATGGTGATTGAATATGAGCCAGACCGGCCAAAACCAATTAAATAGATACGACGTGCCGGTTATGGTTGTAAAATAAGCACAATCAACAAACGGGGGCAATTTCGACATTTGGCATAGGGATAAGGACTAGGGTTTTCGTCTTTGAGCAGCCACTTGATATTTAAGATCGATTACCGTCTTCCTTTCAATACAACAACAATCTTCGATCTTTAGGGTTCTTCGATCATATGAGTCTTTTATCTTATAAATAAATATATGTATATACGGGTCGCAGGAGCCTCCCGGGCTAATCTGATAACAATATACTTGAGGAATTAAGCCCCAAAGCTCCTGCAATATTTATTTTTTGCCGTTTGTGTTGCAGATTAGCCTTATTCCTTAGGTTTTTCTGTGTCAAAAAAGCGGCTACATCTCTTTCTGGATTTTTGTAATTACAAAATAAGATAATGTCGATGAGGATCTAATCCAATAGTAATAGGTGCAGTGGAACCGAGACCCTGTTTACAGGGAGAACCCCTTGGCTTTAAGCTGCAATTTCTATGAATTCATTCGTAATTTTACTGAGACATTTCATTTATGAATCTTTCTTTTGCTTTATTATTTATTGATTCTGTTTAGTAATGATTTTATGTTTTGAGTTTAAACTATACACTTGTACTTGTATTATTCATAGTGCTTGTAGTCTGAAAAAACTCATAAATTATTAGTCTTCTCATCAGCTTCGTCTCTATTTATCCAACCACGAGACTATAGTTAAACAAGATGACTACATTTTTATTATTATTATCCAATTTCTCTTAAGAGTTTTTTTGTTTGACTTTCCGATTTTAAACATGTTATTAAACCTGTTGTTTCTTGAGACTTAAAGATTTGAATGGGAAGGAAAGGAAAGGGCAAATATATTATTTAAGGAAAAGAACTGTCTTTTTGATACGTAAGTGGTGCTGCTACGTTTCGAATTTCTTGATCCCTTGTTGTAGAATAAAAGCAAAAACATCCATTTTCTTCTTCTGCAGTGCTAATCCGATTTCAACTCCATTACTTCCATCTCGGGACTCTGATATTGCAATAGACCCACCCGTTTCTATGTGTACAATCTCCATTTTGCATGGTTTTCCTAACCCAAAATCCATATCATACAGTCCCAGTGTCGGAGCTCCTGCAATGGATGTTGCAAAACGTGACCTTACCCATTTTCCTACTTGTTGTCCCCATGTTGGTGCTGTTTTCAATAGATCACTTGATAACATCACTTTTATTTGCTGTGCAATCGCGTCTGAGGCAACCAATATGCCTTTTTCTCCTAATAAATCTAGTTTCTTGACTGATACAACACCTGGAGCCATACAGTTGCCAAAGTAAGTTGTTGGTATTGGTTCTGTGTACTTGATTCGATTCCTGCAATCCACATTGATCAACAAGTGAAAGACTTCCTCTTTATCTTCCTCCGTAGCAGCAGCTTCTGTTTTACTGTCTTGGACAAGTGTCCTGATCAAGCTTACCCAGATGAAAGCTATTGTCACCACGAAGGTTGAAACAGGAGATTGATTCTGAGACTGCTTTGTAACCCAGCTTTTGAGACTGTCTATCTGATTCCTGCTCATTGTAAAAGTTGCTCTGAGCATGTTATCAGGTGGGGCATGCCATCCGTTTTTGCCACTGTTTTGGCTCCAGAACCGCTCCAAGTGTCCTTTGGCTACCTCGCCTGGGTCCTTGATCATGTTTCTGCAGCTGTGAATAGGCGGAGAATGTAGTGGAAACGTGAGAGGATCTTTGCCGTTGGATTTGGTCAATGACATCCAGCTCTTCATGAAATGACTGAAGGTAACTCCATCTGCTGCAACGTGTGTAGATACGTTGCCTATACAGATTCCAGCTCCAGGGAAGATGGTAACTTGTATCACCATTACCGACCGCATCTGTATCCCTTCTGGAGATACATAAGGGAGAGGTAACTTGGGCAAGACTCCATGCAACGTTCTGATATCTTTAGGTGAATCGGTTATAAGTTCCTCGAAGTCTATTTCAATAGACTCTGTCACGGTGAAGAGAAGAGAGTCTTTGCCATCGTTGTAGCGCAAGTAGGGATGGTCAGGACGAGGAGGGATGATTAGTTTAGCGGCGAAAGGGAAGAAATGTTGAAGAGTGATGGAGAGTGATTGTTTGAGGTTAGGGAGAAAGTCTTTGAGGAAACGTTCGGTTGAGTTTGGGTAAGAAAAGAAGAAAACGGACTTAGCAAGTGGGAGAGAGAGCCATGGGGCATCAAAGAAAGTTAAAGGAAGAGTGGTAGATGGAAGGGCGCCGTTTGGGGGTGAGATGTGACAAGTCTCGATGATGTTGGGAGGTTGAAGATGAGCCATGTTGAGTGTTGAGGAAATGAGTTGGTTTGGCTTTTATTTAAAAATAAAAGAAGAATGTTTTGTGGAACCAACCGGGCAAGTGTAATTTGATCAGACGCTCTTTCATGTATACCAACCAACCTCCACAACCACCATTCTAGTTTTCATATAATTTATTGGGCCTTATAATATGTCAAATCCACAACCACAATGAGGACTGAGTGAGAGAAAGGTACAGTCAAAATGTTGTAATGCCTTGTTGAGGTAACGCCTTAACCGTCCGGTTATTTAGCCGGTCTGGATCGGTTTGAAAAAGACCTCTATTTTTCTATAATTACAACTCGAAGATTGTTTATCATTTGACAACAATAACGATAAATATGATCTAATTCATGTTCCGATCCGTTTAATATCTCCAACGAAATAAACCTCATAACTCTAGAAACGAAAACAAACTTCTTAATTAAGGCTCTTAATTACATCGTAATTTGTTTTCTAAAACATCATGAACATGATTAATCTTGTGAAATCATTGATAATAATTCAACCGATAAAATCCACATCCGAATTCAGTACGTAGATAGCCTCGATCGAGTATGTATAGTAACCAGCCAAAGCTATGGTAATAGATAACTGGAGAAATTGAACTTATTATTGTGTTCTTAAGTATCAGTGGAGATTGATATCGATCATTGATCCTTCATCAGACAATATCGAACCAGTTATAGATTCTGTGTGTGATCTACGCGATGATCGTGAAGAATCTTTAGATCGTTGTGAAGGACGTCGTGATCGTTGTTCTTTTCTTGGTGAACCAAAAGAGGCTCTCGACGATTTGGGGAGTCCAGGTGTATCACGTGACCTTGTCGAATCTGCACGTGTATAATAAGTCAAAGTTGACTAAAAGGTGAAGTTGTGTATATGAATAGAGTAACCTTGAGAAATGCAGGAACCATCCGCCTTGATGATATTTCCGAAAGGCGCAGATGAATATCCACTCGATGATTTAAAATCATTCATCTACATGCATTAATGAATTCATTTTTTATTATATATATATATTAAAAAAAAAGAGATGTGTAAAATACCCAGGTGGGTGGATTTTGAGAAAGAGAAGTAGGTCCATCCCAACCAATATGAGCAACATGTTTTACATCTGTTGGTTTTCCTATTTCCATCTCTGCTTCTTTCTCGTTTTCTGCATCCATTTATGTTCAAAATTCATTACTCACAAACATGGAATATATTATATATATATAAACAAAAGTTTAAATAACTCACCAAACATTTGAGAAATGTACCTAAGACCCTTCAACAAATTCTTCATTTTGTACTTATACGTAATGAAACCCCCAAAACAAATCAAAATACTTTATAAAGGGAAATGAAGAACATATATTCTCTGTGTTTTTTTCCTTGAATTAAATTCAAAACTGAAATGAAATCATTTCTGCTCGATTAAGAGCGACTGTGTGTGCTTTATTTGGACGCATTTTGATTTAAGCTTCTACGACTTACTATTTTCTTTTTTTTTTTAAAAAGATGAAGAAAATTGAATCAATTTACTCAGTTATTAACCAAGGAAAAAAAGGAAAAGAAGAAGAGAATGTGGAGAGGTAAAATCACAATTGTTTTTGTTTCCATATATATTGAACTATTAACGTCGAGGACAAAGAAAAAAACAGAAAACAAATTAAGTGAATCACATCTTGTTGTTTTTTTTTTTGATTAAGGAAATCGACATATAGTTGACTTGGATTGATACATACGACGTTAATTTACTGTTTGTGCTGTACTATATCTTAATTTGGTGAAACTGTATCCAGAATCAGCAGTTACTAATAATCGATAAAAATAAATTACAGACGTTATATTTGGATTGTTCTGTTTACAGACCTCTATTTTTTGTTGGTGTTTTCTGTATTTCTGTAGTAATTTTGAAAATGATATAAAATGTTAATATTGATGATAACCTGAAAATTAAAGGAAACGTCTGAAAAACTTGAATTGTTTTCTTTCAATGAATAATTGTACTCGAGAGAGTATATGATTCACGTTAGTAATTAAGGTTACTATTACAACACTCACTAGTCAGTCAAGTAACGTAGGCGAACTAAACCTGCCTGGTTGATGAGTTATCCTAACTCAGTACAAGGCTCATAAACTGATCTTGTAGAATAACACAAAAGAAAGGAGATCCTACCAAGAAAAACATGTTTTGGGGCTAGCCACAGAGCTTCGATTGGGTTGTAAGAATCTAAACATTGGTCGAGGACTTCATATGTTAATCCACTGCTTACTGCATATCCATCCAACATAATGGAGTTTACCAAATCTTTGTGTTCCAGAAAATGATTGATGATCTTTGGGTTTCAGCAAATAAGTATTCGAATCTACAATCCATCGACATAGTTCAACTATGGATAAGATTTTGATATTTTTTAAAACAAAACAAGTTGCAGTTCAATTTTTCTGATTTAAAAAAAAGACCAACATCTACTTGAAGACGATGAAGATAGAGCCAGAGTCAGCTTTACAGATGGGGTTTTTAAAAACCATTTGAAAAGAGAGGAGAAGGTGAGGTTCTCTCCCTTACCAATCATCTGTCTCCACGTTGACGCTGGATCACTGTTCGAGAAATCGTGCAAGCTGTACAGGATTCACGATGCTCGGCAGGTGGACTCCATCTGACCGGAGAAGATTAGCAACCTCCTCATACCTCTTCCGTTGCGGCTCACTTTCCTCACCCGACTCCAAATTATGGTTCGGATTTACCTTTCTAGGCTCGATCGGTTGGGCTCGAGCAGGATCCCATTCTTCTCCGAAGAGTGTGCCGTTGGTGAGGAACTCGTGACTCAGATAACCCGCTAAAATTAGTTGGTTAGAGCCTACAGCGTCGACTGCGATCGGAGATTTCTTGGAGATGGAACTCATCGGCGGTTTTTCGATAACGGA
>KE157164.1:24700-64611 GCA_000411055.1 Leavenworthia alabamica
GGATTAAAAACAGGGTCATTATGGTACAACCTGCAAAATACAGTCGGCATATTATATCCAATTTTTTCTCTTTGAAACATTGACAAAGAGCCAGCAGGTGATGAATGATGTGCCAATGCTTATCGCAGAGAGAGGTACGTACTTCTTTAGTTGGTGTAACATTCTCTTGCTATCTGGGTCATAGTCTTCAATTGCTTTAAAAAGAGTCCCATCTGCTAGTTCACGGGCTGTGAAAGACAATAGAGTGGGGAGACCACATTCCATGCTGGTCAGGTTGGCTTGAGCTGTTTCTGTAACTGATGGATTCACATCAAAACCTAAATTATTATTTTTGCTGTTGAAACGAAACATGAAAATTAACATTCTTGGTGTATTTTTTCTTTTTTGGTGTTACAGATGCATATACCAAGTCTTACCGCTAGCGGAAGGAATTTCAATGTTAATGATATTGGTCGGCCAGCCAGAATATTTCAATCGATATTCCTCGTCATCACAGTGGTAAACACGCTTATCTTTCTTTGCAGCACCACCAGAAAAATGCGTCCAGAAAGTGTTATCACCCTTGCAATTCTTTGAAAATGGCATAAGCCATAATGAAGAAGCGAAAGAATTGGACAACAACCTAGCAGTTCCCTGAAGCCTTGCCAACAAAAAACATGTGAAGCGCATGTCAGATCTCACATAATTTCAATAAAAAACCACAGCCTATAGTATTAAAGATCTCAGTCAAAGTTTCTTCTCAACTGGAATCTACCATAGTAACCTCAAAATTAATTATGCCTACATGTTGCAGTTTGATTGTATTTAGCCAAGCCGCTGACAGACATATTACCCACAATATGCTCTTTGATGACTAACCAAATTAAGATCTACGGCAGTTCAATTAACAAAACTAGCACTTTTAAAGGGAAAATCCATGAATTATAAGACCTGGTGAAAATTAACTACTTAAAACTAAAAAGAAGTCAGAGGTAACCTCAGAAACAGGAAGGCCAAACGTTACACCAGAGAGAGTAGATTTTATTGCCTCAACAGAACCAAGAAGAGGAGCTCCTAGATCAACAACAAGTCATGTATTGAGTTCAATCCAGTAAGTCAAAACATAACTCACCACTATAGATAGAAGGTAAAATGTCAACTTGACAATAATTGGCCAGTACCAACAGCGAAATAAGCATGGATATGCTGATCAAGCCACTCCATGTAACGTTTTGGAGCAATTTCTAGCCTCAGCCATTCGAGAAAGTATCTGAAAACATTATTACCCATAGAATGGGCAAAAACTATAGAAGGTCCACCACGGAGTTTTAAAGCAGTTTCGAATGTCAACCTGCATAAGGAAAAAGAAGAAAAATTCTTTGCTTATTTTACATCAAAAAGAAGGGGGAAAAAAGACATTAGCGTGGTGAAGACTAACCTGAGCTTGTGAAAGTAAAGGTCACGTTCTTCCAGTTTGGTTGGTGACAATCTCCAATCGTAAGGAACAGCAATAATTGCATTAGCCTCTATGCCAAACTCAACACACCACTTAAGCCACTCTTTCCAGACAGTAGAAAGAGGACCTAAAGATCAACACAAGGTTAATTTCATTAACCGCACCATCACAACAAAACGAGTATAAATTGTAGTAAACACTACAGAAATAAAAAGTTCAGAATCACCTGTAATGTAACCTGGATCCAATTCTGTGATGGCTGAAAGACAACTATCAGGTCGTGACTTACACTCGGGATGATCTGTTTGATTATAAGGATCAAGCACCATACACTTAAACCAGCAGTTGACAGCAGAAAGAAGCTGTAAAGCATCCATCATGTCGATCAGTAATAAAAAGCCGTATGAATCACAATGCACATTTACAACATATGACAACATTTTTCGAACTACGAGTTATAAACAGGAGATTTTCAAACTAGTAATGAGCACTCTTCTCCTTGAGTCAGCTGTATTTTTCTGCCTCTAATCTAAGATTAAGAAAGATCAACGAGAAGCGTCAATATTGACGAACTAAGAATCATTAAGAGAGCTAAGCCATGCTACATTTCAAAATTACGGTTAAAAAATTATCATCAAGGGAAGGAACTCGAGCGACATAATAAGGAGGTGGATGGATATGAAGATCACGTACCTTAGTGGTGTCTAGCCATACAAGGTCAAGCGGATTGAAGTCCAACGGGGTATATGGACAGTCAAGGATCGACCACGCACGTAGCTGCGTCGACGCAAATCCAGGTATGATTATACCAGAGAGCTTCGAGTAGTCGCCGTGAAACTCGGTCTTATTCTCCACCGCCGCTCCGCAACCGATGAGCAAGAAAATAACGGTGATAGAAGCCATTTTTGATTTCATATCCGCTCCCATCGCTCCCTTTTTTTAACTACCGTTTATTTCATCGCCAGCGTGTAGGAAGAAACGTAAGACTGTGAGAGTGAGCGAGCGATTGGACCTTGGAGAAGGCTGGGGAGCGCTGAAATGTTTTTGGAAGCGTTCTGATTTTCCAAATATACCCCCATGTATGATGAATATGGCGCCTTCGGAGTCATCTAGAGAGTCCGGAAGTAAAAACAAACGGGCTTTATTGGGTGGGCCTCTTAACACTGAGATTCAAATTATTTCAAAAATTTCCGTTAACAAAACTCTCCCTCTCTCGCTTTATTTTTTTTTTATATGAAGGAGATAGAGGACGAATAATTCACAAGGAGATTCAGAAATCAGCAAAGCCAGCTTTTTTTTTGTCATGGTCTTTGGTAGACCCATGAATTTGTCTTTGATATACCAAGATTTATCAAGGTTTTGGTGGTAGTCCATTTACGGGTCTTGGCTATGTAGATAGTGATGATCAAATCCAATTTTGGAGTTGGGAACTGATATGGCATGGATAATCATGATTCATGAGAAAGTTAGATAGTTAAGATGATAACTGCTAAGTTATCAAAAGATCCATCATTTGTCGATCCTCCAACAATTTGTACAAGCAAAAGCCCTTTTCTTGATAGATACTAATTTACAGCCGCCGGAAACAAGAATTGGCAAATAAACATTACGAATCCTGAATACATTATGAGTAAGACCTAATCTTGCAGGAATATAAAACAATAAAGAATCTAACAGTTTTCAATCCAATATCAGAAACAAGAACAAAAATACCAAGTTTGAAATATGGTATGATCGGCGGATTAGGGTTTCTACAGTTACATTAACGCACCGGCCGGTGGAACTCCGAGGAGACTGNAGATGCTTGAATCAGCTTTCCGGGCTCCGATGTTCTTAGGCGCCATTGATTGAATTTGAGAGCTAGAAAACAATCTGGGAAGAGGATATGAAGAGGGTATCACTCTTCTCGGTTATATGGGGCTGATTATTAAGTCCATTAATAAATTTAAAGGCCCATTTTAAAATATATAATATTATGATTTTTAATGGCCCAGATTAGGTTTTACTCATCTTTATTCTTTACTGTGCGCCGACCAACACAATGCGCGTCGCTTTTGGTTTTGGCATATATCCTGACTGCCCAGGTTAACCGGAATTCTCAATTACTGTGACTATATACTTACAAAACTTGCAAAATTTGAGGCCAATTCCTGTGAATTTTCATTGTTGGCAAAAATTAGACTATGTGCAAATATATATACTTATAAAACTTATGGGGTAAATATGGGAGAATTTCTAGATATACTTTCTAAAAGGGAAAAAAAACAAATATTGTGTGACTGTCCTAGCCTTTCGTCTTCAACATGTTCGTGTGGGCATTGCTTATAAACAAAAGCCCAAAGGTTGTCTGTGATGCGTAAAACTGCAAAATTTATTTAAAACCTGATTTTTTCTTTCTTTTTTCCTCCGAAGGCTAAAAAGCTGGGATGATCGAAATCTGACATTTGTCATCTTACCTTATTAGTTTTTTTTTTCTAAAAAAATTGAGATCAGAAAAGAATGTTGGGTTACAAATGTGTCCACTGGAACAATCTCACAGATTTGCCGCCATTAAAGGACCCTGAAACCTTCTCTCTTCCAGCTTCCATTCCCCAGTGGCCTCAAGGTAACTCTCGTTTTCTCTTGATCGCCATTTCGATTATTTTAAATTTTTCAAAATTTCCGTCTTTATAGATTGTACTTTTATTTGTTAGTTGTATCTCTCTAAATTGTATGGCTATGCATCTTTTGAAACTTATTAGGTCAAGGCTTTGGCTCCGGAACAATTAATCTCGGCAAGTTACAAGTCATCAAAATCACAAATTTTGAATTTATATGGCGTTACAGATCCACAGAGAACATTAACAAGAGCATTTCCTTCTACAAACCAAAGGGATCTTTGCCTAAAGACTTCCACTGCTTAGGTCACTACTGTCAATCTGATTCTCATCCTTTTAGAGGTTATGTTCTTGCAGCTAGAGATTTAGTAGATTCATTAGATCAGCAACATAAACCTGCATTACTGGAACCTGTTGATTTTACACTTGTCTGGAGTTGTAATGATTCAACAGAAGAATGGTGCGATAAGAGCAAACAAGGTGGTTACTTCTGGTTACCACAGCCTCCTCAAGGGTATAAATCAATCGGTTTTGTGGTTACAAAGAGTCCCACCAGACCTGACTTGAATGAAGTTAGATGTGTTAGAGCTGATCTTACTGATATCTGTGAAGCCTACAAAGTCATTGCCACTGCTGTCTCAGAATCTTTAGGTGTTCCTTTGTTTATATGGAAAACTCGGCCTTCAGACCGAGGATTGTGGGGCAAAGGTGTCTCTGCAGGTACTTTCTTCTGTAGAACTCGGCTTGTTGCTAGAGAAGATGTTGGTATTGCTTGTCTGAAAAATCTAGATTTGAGTTTACACGCTATGCCAAATATTGATCAGATTCAAGTTTTGATTCAACACTATGGTCCTAGATTAATCTTCCACCCTGGTGAAATCTACTTACCTTCTTCTGTTTCATGGTTCTTCAAGAACGGCGCAGTTCTATGCGAGAAGGGAAATCCGATTGATCAACTTATCGATGAAAATGGCTCTAATTTACCTCAAGGCGGAAGCAATGACAAACAGTTTTGGATTGATTTGCCGCAATGTGATAATGAACAACAAAAAGATTTCGTCAAGCGAGGAAACCTTGAAAGCTCAAAACTTTACGTTCACGTTAAACCTGCACTTGGAGGAACGTTCACGGATCTTGTCTTCTGGATCTTCTGTCCTTTTAATGGACCAGCAACCTTAAAACTAGCACTTGTAGATGTCTCATTGATCAGTATAGGCCAACACGTTTGTGACTGGGAACATTTCACTCTACGGATCAGCAATTTCACAGGTGAACTTTACTCAGTCTATTTCTCTCAACACAGCGGCGGTGAGTGGATAGAAGCTTACGATCTAGAATTTGTTCGGGGAAGCAACAGAGCTATTGTTTACTCGTCGAAACATGGTCACGCAAGCTTTCCAAAGGCTGGGATATACTTGCAGGGATCGACAATGCTTGGGATTGGAATAAGGAACGACGCTGCACATAGCAATCTCTTTGTTGATTCGAGCTCACGCTATGAGATCATTGCAGCGGAGTATCTAGGTAAGGACGTG
Organism: Leavenworthia alabamica; assembly: GCA_000411055.1. Classification (NCBI taxonomy): domain Eukaryota; kingdom Viridiplantae; phylum Streptophyta; class Magnoliopsida; order Brassicales; family Brassicaceae; genus Leavenworthia; species Leavenworthia alabamica. The sequence goes on from KE157164.1 coordinate 30,268, forward strand.
GTGGAGGAACCACCGTGGCTGCAGTATATGAGAGAGTGGGGACCAAAGGTTGTGTACGATTCGAGGGAGGAGATAGAGAGGTTGGTGAATCGATTTCCTAGAACGGTAAGGGTTCCAATTGCTACCGTGTTGAAAAAGCTTCCGGTAGAATTGTCAGGGGAGGAAGGTCCGACAGGACCAAAGGAGAAGAATAATTGGTACGGAGATGAAAGATGGTGAAACTCTCATTACATTAACTACTGTCGGAACGCACGCTAACTCCTAAGATGAAGAAGAAGAAGCCTTAGCGTAGAGAATCAACGTAAAATTTTCACATTATTCCACTTTTTTTTTCTGTTAACATTTAACTAGTTAGTTAATAAATAGTTATAATACAAAATAATATAATGATGTTTTTTTTTAATAACATTGTAAACTAAAATTCTAAATATATGTTTCATTGTTAAATGGTTCTCATTTTATTTTATTAATATTTCTGAAGAAAACTTCAAACTTGTATACGTATAGAAGTATTGAACTTTATTTCTTGCATCATTTTTAATGATTGGCAAAAATGTTACCGTTTATGGCCCAACTCTGTTCTCGTTGTCAACGGAGAGACTTTGGTTCGGCAAAGATAGAACTCTTTCTATCTAAGACAAGAAATGCATATAAAAAAGGTTGGTAATAAATTGTTACAAAAGCTACAACATCAAAGGAAAAACATGTATATATTTTTGAACATTTCTCTAGTCTTTTTTTAAGCAACAGCCTCACTCAGAAACCTGCTTCATCTTTTGGTTTTATAAGCAACTAAGGGCTGGAAATTTATGATAGCCCATACCAACTTCCGACCTTCCACAGTATACATTTTAAACTTCCGACCTAGCTTCTGAATGGAAAAAGCTTCTCAGGTTTTTGAATCACACAATGAGTAGGACAACTTAAACGGAGTGGTTCAGACCCGAATTGTTCGCTGTCTAGCATTCTAAGGCATAGGTCTGCACCTGTGGTTCATATTTTTCCAAGGACAAAAAGCCGAATAATAATGCGTTAGTTCATAAAGATTTGTTTGCCTTCATTCAAACCATTTTACTTTTTCTTTTTTTTTTTAATTATTATTGATTTTATTTCAAGAAAATCAACCTTGCCAATAATTCTACCTCGGCCAGATTCTCCTCAGGAGAGCTGTTTGGTGCAGTGAGGTTGGACGCAGCAGCTGTGTTGTACTGGAATATCCTAAGTTTTCCCTCCTGAAGTAAGTAAGTATTGATCAAATTTCACTTAAGAGTATAAATAACTGAAAAAGTTTGACATTATGATTTTGGATTATTTACCTTTGTTCCATACACAAGACCTCCCCCAGGAGAAGGATGAAAACAAGCAACATTAACTTCATCCTCTGAGCTTGGGAGTACTCTCACCAGTTCCATATCTGAAACTCTGTATATCTTATGTAATAGAAAAAAGACAAAATCAGTCCAACTCTGTATGATATTTCAATGTGTAAATAGTTAATGATATAAAGTAGGATCTGTTAAAATTTTCCAGTTGAGCTAGAGATTCATAACTACTGGAGCATATAAGTTACCTCCAACACTGTGAAAAAATGTGATGTTGTTTCTCCATCACTCACAATGCTCTTCAGAAGAGAACCATGGCGCCGGCCATATGCAAGTAATATGTGCTCAGAGTTTGGTGAGAACTGCATGGAAACTTTTCATTGTAAAGGACTCCATCACATTAATACAAATCAGTTAACAGGTTCAACCTATTGAATAGTGGTGAGAGTTTTAAGGACTGTTACAATTATGAATTCCTTAAACACCCTTAAACAATGTTACTTTTGGGATGAAAACAGCAAATGATTTTGGGCTCAAGATAATGGGAACCTAATTGGCATGTATCTTTAGTTAATTAGGGAAACTCAAAAGCCAATCTATGTATTTACATGTTTTAGTTAGTTGATGCCATAGTTTAACCAGCGTTTCACAAGCTACATAACCCCATAAAACTTGACATTTTCTTCATGTTAAGAGTTGATCAAATCAATTATATGCCATCGTCGACAGGGACCAATTGCCACTTATACCTCAGTTATAGAAGCACTAACGGATCACAATCAATAGAACAAAGACTAACTGGTACATCATACCAATTTGTCTTCCACAAAGAGGGGTACAGAAAAATGTGGCAATCAGTCTAAAAAATATATTCAATCCAATAATTCCCTAAAAGTGACTAACCTGGATAGAGGTCAAGCAATGTGCAGCCCTAATTGCCCGTGACACAAGTACTGAACCAAATCTGTAGACATATACATAAGACACTCTCTTTTGAGTTTTCTCTTCTGTGCTGTGTAATAATCTGAAGAATGTAAAAATTAGGACAAAAGAAAACAAACCGGAAGTAACACTTACGTTTCCTTTTCGAGAGAATACACACGAAGTTCATACATGACTTGATGTGCAGTGACAGGATGTCGAGTAGGGGAAGTTGCAAGCCCTGAATCTTGTTGGATCAGTGTCTGCAAACCAGGATCTGTCTCAGCATGAGGAATGACACAAGCAACACAGGCTGCTAAATATCTTCCACATGGCGAAAAATGAGCTCCCATCTCACTGCAAAGATAAACACACATAATGTATCTCCATCAAAAAGATAAATACTATTTAGCATCACGATCAAGAAGGATAGCACATTAATATCAAGGAAATTTTTTACCTGCAAAGAACAGCATGATGTATTGTTATTCGACATTTGTCAGACTTCAGTATTGCACAAGGGTCTTTGATGTCATGTGACCACACTCTTAATTTGACAGTACAAGGCAACTCTGCAGCAGCAATTGAAGAAGCCAGTTCAGAAGGGATTCTGTTTACCACAGGTTGAGCATCAGTTCCTTCAACTTGAGTGTTACGAGAGGAAAGAGCTTCTGCTAAGCGGGACTGTGGAATTCGGTCCCGGGAGTCACCTCTTGCAGAAACCCCATATAAGTTAACACCACCAGGGATTTCTAATGATGCTACTGCAGCCTCTAGACTGGATGTGGATGAATGAGATGCTGAAGTGGACCCCATGTAAGGAGTTGAGTTGACATGACCACCACTACCACTAGGACGAACCACTGAATTAGCACCAGCTTGGCTTTGAGCCATCAACCACCCTTGTAGAAAAGGTAACTCCCAGGAACCTCCGTCTCTAAAGTGAAATAACTGCTGAAGTTGTCCAAACTCAAGTAAATCCGACTGACTTGGAACTTGGCTGGGAATTCTGTTTCTTCCAACAGGTTGAGCTTCGTCTATATCCATGGCATCAACTGCCGTTGTAGAAGTTCCAGATCCAGCTTGGGCAGCATATGCGCTGCTAGCAGAGTTTTCTGAGAGATGAGAGGAACCAGAAAGATCACCAGATGTAGCCATGTGAATAGGAGAAGGTGAAATTGTTCTGTTGCCAGGTTCTACAGAACTTTGATTACTCTGAAACCTCGACTGTGCACTCCTGGGACCAGTAGTACTACTAGAATATTGTATTCTTGGACCATCAGCAGAATATGAAGGCAAGAGCAAGTACGGTAATGGCACAAGTGGNTGCAGCCCTAATTGCCCGTGACACAAGTACTGAACCAAATCTGTAGACATATACATAAGACACTCTCTTTTGAGTTTTCTCTTCTGTGCTGTGTAATAATCTGAAGAATGTAAAAATTAGGACAAAAGAAAACAAACCGGAAGTAACACTTACGTTTCCTTTTCGAGAGAATACACACGAAGTTCATACATGACTTGATGTGCAGTGACAGGATGTCGAGTAGGGGAAGTTGCAAGCCCTGAATCTTGTTGGATCAGTGTCTGCAAACCAGGATCTGTCTCAGCATGAGGAATGACACAAGCAACACAGGCTGCTAAATATCTTCCACATGGCGAAAAATGAGCTCCCATCTCACTGCAAAGATAAACACACATAATGTATCTCCATCAAAAAGATAAATACTATTTAGCATCACGATCAAGAAGGATAGCACATTAATATCAAGGAAATTTTTTACCTGCAAAGAACAGCATGATGTATTGTTATTCGACATTTGTCAGACTTCAGTATTGCACAAGGGTCTTTGATGTCATGTGACCACACTCTTAATTTGACAGTACAAGGCAACTCTGCAGCAGCAATTGAAGAAGCCAGTTCAGAAGGGATTCTGTTTACCACAGGTTGAGCATCAGTTCCTTCAACTTGAGTGTTACGAGAGGAAAGAGCTTCTGCTAAGCGGGACTGTGGAATTCGGTCCCGGGAGTCACCTCTTGCAGAAACCCCATATAAGTTAACACCACCAGGGATTTCTAATGATGCTACTGCAGCCTCTAGACTGGATGTGGATGAATGAGATGCTGAAGTGGACCCCATGTAAGGAGTTGAGTTGACATGACCACCACTACCACTAGGACGAACCACTGAATTAGCACCAGCTTGGCTTTGAGCCATCAACCACCCTTGTAGAAAAGGTAACTCCCAGGAACCTCCGTCTCTAAAGTGAAATAACTGCTGAAGTTGTCCAAACTCAAGTAAATCCGACTGACTTGGAACTTGGCTGGGAATTCTGTTTCTTCCAACAGGTTGAGCTTCGTCTATATCCATGGCATCAACTGCCGTTGTAGAAGTTCCAGATCCAGCTTGGGCAGCATATGCGCTGCTAGCAGAGTTTTCTGAGAGATGAGAGGAACCAGAAAGATCACCAGATGTAGCCATGTGAATAGGAGAAGGTGAAATTGTTCTGTTGCCAGGTTCTACAGAACTTTGATTACTCTGAAACCTCGACTGTGCACTCCTGGGACCAGTAGTACTACTAGAATATTGTATTCTTGGACCATCAGCAGAATATGAAGGCAAGAGCAAGTACGGTAATGGCACAAGTGGAAGTTCGGCTGCCAAACCGGTACGACTACCACTTTGTGTGTTGGTAAAGAAAATAGCAGGAGGCGGATATCGCAAATAACCTGGAGATGTGGCTCTTGTCATTGCGGAATCTGATGAATCAATGTCAGTCACCTGCCATTTGTAGTTAACGAGAATAAGCCCAAAAAGTGTCAGAACATTAACCCAATCCTCAATATGTAGCTTACTTCTGCAGTCAAGAGAAGAGGAGCCCCATGTGGATGAAAGTGTACAGCTCTCAGGGAACGCCTTGTCTTTAAAACAATGGCAGGTGACGAGTCCTCCCCTCTCTTATTATAATGCCATATGTGCAACTTCCGGAAAAAAAAGCATTAATAAACCTCAAGAGACATTTAGGTCAGATACTTTGTTCTGAAAGTATAAGCTGTCTGCAACTAGCTAGCCTTCCATGAGAAATTTAAAAGAGAATAAGATACCTTATGACCAGATGCAACAGCAAGTAATTCACCTTCAGCGTGGAAAGCAATAGACGCAATAGGTCGATCTGTTTAGGGAGGAGGGGAAGAAGAGACAAAATTAATTAGATGAAAAAGCAGAAGAAAAAAATTCAAAATAATATAATGCCTCACACTTACAGAAATCATGAGATCTAATACAAGCTGCAGTTTTTGCATTCCACAAGCGCACCTCATGATCTAAACTTCCACTAGCAACTATTTCCGAATGGCGCGGGTGGAATCTGACCTGTAGAGGAGTCAATAACATTAGATATTCATTGCAAAGCAGTGGGCATAACACAGCTATATTATCTTTTTAAGCCAACCAAAATAAATTTATTTAATTGCAAGTATTGTCTAACATGCTACACCTAAACAAAGATATAAAAAAGCTGACACCAATCACCCAACTTACAAAATCAATGATAAAGATAGCACCAAATTTCACTTCAATGAGACAAGATTAGGTAAGCTAGCGATAGGTATGACCAAGTTAAGTGCTACCTACTACCTAGTAACCATGGTAAATCATAGAGTCAATGAAGTTAAAAGAAAAGGGATGAAATTCTCTAACTCACCACCCAGGGTGTCCTACGATGGCCGCTCAAAACTTTTAAGCATTTTCCTGTCTCACAATCAATAATCTTTACAGTGTGGTCACCACTACAATATAAAAATACAGTAAGTCTCATTAGAAAAAGGAAAAAAAAATAAAACAAATATAACTCAGTATACTTACTGTGTAGAAGCAAGAATTCTTCCATCAGAACTAAAAGCTGCTGCAATAGTTGACCTTGGAGGAGGTACAAGAGGACAGTACTTAGCAGATAAATGCTGCAATGACTCTGCCTCTACCCTATAATTAAGGAATGGAGTTAACATTCAGAAGTCCGAAAGGGGGCAGGGACAGCACTTCACAGAAGATATATGATTTTTGTAATCAAAGAGCAAAAACTGATAAAAGAAAGGTACCATGAAACAAGATTATGTCCCAGCTCACTCACTGGTTGGCTACTAGTTCCACACGATGAATCAGCATCCCATCGGCTTTCACCCCACCATTTTCTTGGCACAAACTTTGCTTTTGGTGAAATTTCCCTATGGACTAGCAACTTGAAGACACTTCTGCACCTGAATAATCAATTTCAAACCATATTATGAATGATCCAGCCAGATCAGCAGCTGATAAACCTACTTCGGGCACGGGAAAACATAAACTTTTAGGCTGCACGTAAGAAGTTAAGATTCAGTTCCAAGTTATACTGCTGTTGAAATAGCTGATTTAACCTAGGTTCACCAAAAGTCGCATACTTTCCTTAAGAAGGGGCCAAAAACTCTATAGTAGATGAGATCTATCATTTCAACGATCTCCTAAACAAGCCTTATAAGAACATGATCCTAAACATGAACAAACTCGTTCAATCCAAGTTTCTATAAATTCAGAGGCAGCGAAACATTATAATTCCTAATTAAAAATGAGTCAATTAAACAAGTTATGACCTTTGGCGAGAGACATTAGCCACTGGTTTTGGTGACGGTATCAGCGATCGAGGAGAAGGTTGATCGTTTGACCAGTTATATTCTGTCATCTATAAAGCCAAAGTTCATATCAATACCACAGTTGATAGCGAATCCATAGCTACGGCCAAAATAAGGACGAATCCCAACTAGACGACGATATCAGTTGGAAACAAAGCCAAATCGCCGATCTAATCTTCCAGAATTTCCTCGTCGGAGTCTTCGTCCTCGAGATGGGTGGAATTATTGTCGGGATTTTCTTTGCCGATGAAGAGCGACGAAGAAACCTAAAAGGAAAAACAGGAGGCCACGGTTGAGGGAAACTATTAATTTGAAGGATCTATCCCCTTTTTTCTCTAATTGGAGTGCCCCTCTGTTCTTTACAGTTTTAAACATACCCCTTATATTTTGATAATATTTCGAAATGAAACCCTCTTAATATTTGTGGGCGTGTAACCCTATTTGTAATCCTGATATTTACATTTTAGCAATTTCTCATAGATGGGGGATGTATCAAATTAGAATAATTTAAATTATGTTGATCGTTAAATTAAAAAAAAAAAAAAAAAAAATTGGTATGAGTAATCTAGCTGCACACGATTTCTTAATCTGGAGTTGAGGAACTATTGAATCACGATTTGTGAAATGTTGGACAATTCGTAAATATAATAAATCTATAGGGGTTTCTTATTTTGAAATAAAATAATATGTCTTTATTTGATTCCAAAAATGAGAAACTACAAGCAGTTAGCAAACTTTTGCAAATGAACAACGAACATTCTAATCATTAAGACAACTGGTTGGTACAATGCCTAAACCAGTTTCGCTTTTTCTTTCTTTTGTTTAAACACCGGTTACCAAATACAATGAACATAGAATCGTACCACTCAAATAACTATAATCCAAAACTAAACCCGATATTCACAAGGCCCATTTTATACAGGGTTATACTAAGCCCATATACATTATATGATTTTTTTCTTAATGCTTTTAGTTTAATCATGTTTCCATGTTTCGTTACCTTTTCTTCAGTTAACACAATGTGTCTAAAATGCTACATATATGCAATAATAAGAGGAATCTGGATACACTATCACCTTTATGGTCTTAATTTGATATGTGATCAAAGTAATGGAGGTGAGAACACTCTATAATATTAATCGGTTTAATATCCGTTCATAAACACGGATAGTACATAATAATTTCATTTTTGTCAAACAATAAAATGATGCTACTCAAGTACTCATTGTATGAATTTCAGAAACATTAATGAATGAATATTTGTAGAAAATAAGAAATTGGTAAATATTTTAGAACCTTTTTTTTCTAACCCTTATCGGAGTTGGATATTCTTGTTCCACCTGCGCCGCTTTCTCACTCTGATATCTCTCTAATTTCACCAAACGACCTTCTTCGACGTGCGCCCTACAATCGTTGTTCTTTCGCATCGCTCAGGTTCGCATCGATCTCGGATTACTTCTTCTTATGAGAAACTAAGTCAAGATTGATAAACCTTTTTTTCCCAGTTTTATCGTCACTTTGATTAGTCTGGGATCTTATCGTTAAGTTTCTTAGTTTAGGGAATCTTTGTATCGATTTGATCGGGCTGATGTTGAAACCCTAATTTGGCAGTCGCGTCGGTAGTAGAAACACCTGAGAATTCTTTGTGTGTTATTAATAAGTAGCGCTTTCACTCCAGCGACTCTTATGAACTATTGTTAGGATTCTGATTAATTCAGGTTTTAAGCTGGAGAGGAACCTTCGTAATGTCTCGGAGCAAGGGTTTGGCTGAGCAAGATCTTAAAAAATTGGATGTAACTGTACTACATCCTTTGTCTCCTGAGGTCATTTCTCGTCAGGCGACTATTAATATAGGTTAAAAGGCGTTTTTGAGTTTTCGTTCACGTACTCCTTGTTCTCTTAGTTTTTGATCTTTATAAACTGATGTCAAAGAAACTAACCGTGCATAGGAGCTAAAGATGATAGTGTTACGTTTCAGGAACCATTGGGCATGTCGCCCATGGAAAGTCGACTGTTGTGAAAGCTATATCTGGTGTGCAGGTAAATAACTATGCTTTTTTTCCTTTTTCACATTTCAGTGAACACTAGTAATTTGAAACTATACTATATTTAATCAGTAGCAGCTGTTGATCATCGTTTGTATGATTTCCTCCTCTCGTGTAGACTGTCCGCTTTAAGAATGAATTGGAGCGTAACATTACCATCAAGCTTGGATATGCAAATGCCAAGATTTACAAATGTGAGGATGAGAAATGCCCTAGACCAATGTGCTACAAGTGAGTTCTTGGTTGCAAGAGTATTTTTTTAATCTTCTTCTAATATATGGTTGTAACAAGGTCTAACAACTTATCTGATATATCAGGGCCTATGGAAGTGGAAAGGAAGACAACCCGAATTGTGATGTCCCCGGATTTGAGAACACTAAGATGAAACTTTTGAGGCATGTGTCATTCGTGGATTGTCCGGTATAATGAGTTTTAACAATTTCCTATGTCAATGAGCTGTGTTTTTTATTGTGTATTATTGATGTTTTTGTACTCCACCTGCTTACTTTTGGGTCTCCCATCAAATTGAGTGGAGGGTTTAAAGAGTGAGAACTGATGGATAAGTATTCATTGGATTTTTCCATCCATTGATTTTCTTTTCTCTACGTCATTCTTGTTGAATGTATTCTTATTCTTTTCGTCAGGGACACGATATTCTCATGGCAACAATGCTTAATGGGGCAGCCATCATGGATGGTGCACTACTTTTAATCGCTGCAAACGAGACCTGTCCGCAGCCGCAAACGTCTGAACATCTTGCTGCCGTTGAGATTATGCAACTTAAGCATATCATAATCCTTCAGAACAAGATTGATCTTATCCAAGANCCTTTGTCTCCTGAGGTCATTTCTCGTCAGGCGACTATTAATATAGGTTAAAAGGCGTTTTTGAGTTTTCGTTCACGTACTCCTTGTTCTCTTAGTTTTTGATCTTTATAAACTGATGTCAAAGAAACTAACCGTGCATAGGAGCTAAAGATGATAGTGTTACGTTTCAGGAACCATTGGGCATGTCGCCCATGGAAAGTCGACTGTTGTGAAAGCTATATCTGGTGTGCAGGTAAATAACTATGCTTTTTTTCCTTTTTCACATTTCAGTGAACACTAGTAATTTGAAACTATACTATATTTAATCAGTAGCAGCTGTTGATCATCGTTTGTATGATTTCCTCCTCTCGTGTAGACTGTCCGCTTTAAGAATGAATTGGAGCGTAACATTACCATCAAGCTTGGATATGCAAATGCCAAGATTTACAAATGTGAGGATGAGAAATGCCCTAGACCAATGTGCTACAAGTGAGTTCTTGGTTGCAAGAGTATTTTTTTAATCTTCTTCTAATATATGGTTGTAACAAGGTCTAACAACTTATCTGATATATCAGGGCCTATGGAAGTGGAAAGGAAGACAACCCGAATTGTGATGTCCCCGGATTTGAGAACACTAAGATGAAACTTTTGAGGCATGTGTCATTCGTGGATTGTCCGGTATAATGAGTTTTAACAATTTCCTATGTCAATGAGCTGTGTTTTTTATTGTGTATTATTGATGTTTTTGTACTCCACCTGCTTACTTTTGGGTCTCCCATCAAATTGAGTGGAGGGTTTAAAGAGTGAGAACTGATGGATAAGTATTCATTGGATTTTTCCATCCATTGATTTTCTTTTCTCTACGTCATTCTTGTTGAATGTATTCTTATTCTTTTCGTCAGGGACACGATATTCTCATGGCAACAATGCTTAATGGGGCAGCCATCATGGATGGTGCACTACTTTTAATCGCTGCAAACGAGACCTGTCCGCAGCCGCAAACGTCTGAACATCTTGCTGCCGTTGAGATTATGCAACTTAAGCATATCATAATCCTTCAGAACAAGATTGATCTTATCCAAGAGAACGTTGCCATTAATCAGCATGAGGCAATTCAGAAATTTATAATGGTGTGGATTTTTTTATCTCTTAAGAATCTATTGTTGCACTCTCATTTCAGATGTTGGTTAAGCTAACCTAAGGATATCCTGTTACAGAACACAGTTGCCGATGGTGCTCCTATAGTCCCTGTCTCAGCACAACTAAAATACAACATCGATGTTGTGTGCGAATACATTGTGAAGAAGATCCCAATCCCTGAGAGGAACTTTGTGTCACCTCCAAATATGATAGTGATTCGGTCTTTCGATGTTAACAAACCTGGTTATGAGGTTGATGAAATTAAAGGTGGAGTTGCAGGTGGAAGTATCCTCCGGGTATGTATCCATTTAATCTCCCTCTTTCTCTCTTGGTGTCTCTAACTACATCAAGCTTTTTATGTTGTGTGTGTATATCATCCAGTGTGTGATTGGTGTCTTTTAACTGCACTTTATGTTGTAGGGTGTTTTGAAAGTGAACCAACTAATAGAAATCCGACCTGGTATCGTTACGAAAGACGAACGTGGCAACTCAAAATGTACTCCAATTTACTCTCGCATAATTTCACTATACGCAGAACAGAATGAGCTTCAGTTTGCTGTTCCTGGAGGTCTAATAGGAGTTGGAACAACCATGGACCCAACACTTACTCGTGCTGATCGATTAGTTGGTCAAGTCCTTGGTGAAATTGGATCCCTTCCTGATGTCTTTGTTGAACTTGAGGTATAAACAACAACAACAACTCAGGCGAAATTGATAGTTATTAGTTGATTAACGGCAATGTAAAATATGTAGGTGAACTTCTTTCTTCTACGGCGTTTGTTGGGAGTGAGAACAAAAGGTTCAGAGAAACAAGGGAAAGTGTCGAAGCTAACAAAGGGAGAGATTCTGATGCTCAACATTGGTTCTATGTCGACTGGGGCTAAAGTAGTTGGACTGAAGAACGATCTGGCTAAACTGCAACTGACTGCACCGGTTTGTACTAGCAAAGGAGAGAAAGTGGCTCTAAGCAGGCGTGTGGAAAAGCATTGGCGTTTGATAGGTTGGGGTCAGATTCAAGCTGGAACCACCATTGAAGTTCCTCCTTCCCCTTTCTGAGCTCTGTTGTGCTTTTTTTTTTTGTGGAAAAAAATAATAAAACTAATTTTTTCGTGTGTGGGGTTTTGGAGAGTACCTTTTTGCGGCGGATTAATCATATTTCTTCAAAACCAGTAGTAATTAATTGCTCTTTCTGTTTTTTTTCCGATATTGTTTAAAGAAAAAAAAAGTGATTCTATTTGTTTTTTTAATGTGAAATACATAGTCATATATTGCTCGTTCTCGAAAAACAGAACTCTCAATCATTTTGTCTTCTATTACAGGCTTACAGCTAATCACTTGGATTCATGGTCTTTGGCTTTCTGTCAAACCTCGTGAGAACTACCTTTATCCGGTTGCAGTAACCGAGCTGCTGCGTTTTTGAGTCTACGTAAGCTTAACAAGCCTTAGCTGACACAACTAACAAATTGAAACCTCACTGGGAAAAGGTAAATCAATACATGAGTGTTTTTTTATTGGTTTGATCCACAATATCTTAATGTAAACAGTTGATCTATCTGCATCAGGAAAGGTTGTGTAAATGGGCCAAAGATTTTGTCGATATGGATATTTGGCCACGTCCCACTCCACCGACAACCAATTTGACTCCATTTCCTTTGAATTCTCCCAAACGGCCAAACCCATTTCATCATCTCTATATCAGTTTTTTTTTACTAGTAAACTAATATTCAGAAGAAAAATACACCAAATAAAAGAAATGGAATAACTTCTAATCAAATCTCAACATATTTACCAAAATAAAATACGGTATGTTGTGAACCATTTCGATAAAAACAAAAATAAATGTTTTATTTAAAAGTGTATATTGGAATATAAGCAACGAAAATCAAGATCTGGTTTGGAACTCATATATATATATATATATATATATATATAGAAATAAAATAAAGGTGTGGACTTTTGCACAAAAAAAGAAAAGAGAAAACGTATGAACTCATAAAGTATTTGAATCATATTAATGAGAATTTGGTGGGAATTAATTTGGTAGCACGTACGTAGCATTTAGCTTTCCTACTTCATTTTTAAACCTACAAGTCTTATGTAAACATTGCAACTACCATTATTAGAAAACTAAATTGAATTTTCATTTTTCATTTAGTCAATACAATTATTTGTCTTAACAGTGAAAATACGAATTACGTATGAAAATAAAGTTTTTCAACATAATATAAAAACATTATAAAATGAATAACGCGTCCTCTCTCTCTCTCTTTCTATAGCTCTAAACCCTTCGTATTGAAGCATTTCGTTTTCAGTTTGAAACTTCAATTTATCTCAGATTTAGATCCAGAGGTTAATTAAATCAGAGCTTCATCTTTGCATTGTTCATCTCTCAGTTTTTTAATGCTGTTGATTGTAATTCAAAACGACTCGATCGTTTGACTGGTTCAATTTTGGAATCTTGCTGACTCGGCGACATGGGAGGTGTACCTTCTACGCCGCGAAATTCCGGTGGTGATGATGTTTCGGTGGCGGAATACCTCATTTCTACTTTTGTTGGTGATAAATCGTTTCCCTTAGCGTCTGATTTCTGGAACAAGCTCCTTGAGCTTCCTTTGAGTTCTCGGTGGCCTAGTGATCGTCTTCACCAAGCCTTTGAACTTTTTGGTTAGTCATTCTCATGACAAATGTATTGAACTATTAAGAATGTGTTGTCTAATTCACTAACTTTGAGCAAATGAAATTGAATTTCTAATGAAGAGACATAGTAAAATGAGGAGCAGGATGATGATAATCTTCTATTTTTGGATTTTGCAGAGCAGAGCAATAGCTACACTAGGCACCTTGCAAAACTATTGATTCATCTGTCTTGGTGTTTGCAAGAGCTTCTTCAAGCTTCTGATGATCAGTCTTCTATCTATATGAAAGCTGTTAATGCAACTTATATTTCTTCTCTCTTTTTAAAGCATTTGATTGAGAATAAAAAAATTGACAGCCTCGATGACTTTTTGCATCTTTCTTTAGACGAAAGTGAGCCAGTTCCACATGGCTTTGTTATGGGTAATGACTTGTCTACTAGTTCTAGCGTTAAGTTTATTTTTATCTTGCTTGAGTTGGCTTATTAAGAGTGTTTTAATGGCAGATCAAAATATACAGAATTTTGTCATGCATAGTGTGCTGAGCTTCATTGGATCAACTGAAGTGAGGTATTGCTATGGTTAATTCTGTATTTTCTTTATCCTTATATAAGTTTCGGTATTAGATGGTCCATTCTCCTGATATTCATCATTTATTTGGCAAGTCCCAACTCCTATGTTCTACATCAGGAACTTCTGAACTTCATGCTTGTTACTATGTCCACACAGCTTCTCTCTGGGCCATCACCTGGACCAAGAGATACAAACCCTTTTATAGATGCAGCAATGGCTCAGGTGACAAATTTAGTTAGTTTTTCTTGTTCTGCATTAGATTTTGCCTCCTATCAATTCTGAGTTTTCCTTTTCTTCAATATTATTCAGGAAAAGTCTCTAGTTTCTCTGGCGGTCAAAAGATTGCTACTTAATTATATTTCCCGACACCATACTCCTTCAAATGCAAAACCCTATTTGTATCCTGATGGAGATTCACCAGGCATTTTGGAAAGAGTTGGTTCTGCAGCTGGTAATTGTTCATATATTTGCATTATTTTAACTTGTCGATGGTGATTTTTTTTTTAATTGCCTTTTCGTTGCATTATGTTTTCCTACTTAGCTTTGGTTTCATGAGAACCTTTCTTTTGCATATGCAGCGACTTTTGTATTCTTGCCTTTGAACTATCTTGTAAATAACAGTGGTGGATCTAAGAATCCACTAGCGGAGTGCAGCCTTCATGTTTTACTTATCCTCACTAACTACCACACGTCTATCATGAGTGATGAGTCTATGACGGATAAAAGTGATGACAGTGCTACTTCGGAATCAGTTTCTAAAGTCAATGTATTTTCATCTGGCAATACTTTTAGCAAGGCTCTAGCAAATGCTAGAGATGTGGAATGTGAGAATTTTTGTTTTTCTTCATTTTTCTGAGTACGGTGAGTCCGATGCATATATCTCAACTGTTACTCTGATTGCAGATGACCGCTCAGATGTGGAGGAAAATGCCCATCCTGCTGGTTCACATGTTCGGATACCATTCGCTTCTCTATTTGATACTCTGGGCATGTAAGTTTTATTTTCTTAAGCTGTCTCTATGCATTAACTTGTTTTCGGTTTCATAGAGATGTATCAATTCTTAATGCAATTGTTTCTATGCTCCTTTGTAATAATCCAATATGCAAGTGTAGGTGTTTGGCTGATGAGGGCGCTGTCTTGCTCCTCTACTCACTGTTGCAAGGGAACTCCGACTTTAAGGAGTATGTGTTGGTGCGAACTGATCTGGATACGATGGTATGATACATGAGCTGCCACTCAAGAAGTTCCATGTGTCTTTTCATTATTTTCTTTCATTTCCTTCAAAAGTAGAAATCCATTCCTCAGTTTTACTAACCTGGATTGTGTATTGATTGAGCTGAATTCCTTATGGTTTCATATCATTTATCTGATTTTTAAATATCTATACTTTTTTTGATGAACAGTTGATGCCTATTCTGGAATCGCTGTACAAAACTTCGAGGAGAACATCATCCAATCAAATATACATGATGCTAATTGTACTTCTCATACTTAGTCAGGATTCATCTTTTAATTCAAGCATTCACAAGTTGGTATGTGCTCTTTCCAGTTTTAGGATTGAAATTATTTTTTCAACTTCAATACTTTTTCTGACTAAGTTTCATTTAAATAGATACTCCCTAGTGTTCCATGGTACAAGGAGCATCTCCTTCATCAGACATCTCTTGGTTCCTTAATGGTTATTATTCTCATAAGAACAGTGCAACATAACCTTTCTAAACTTCGGGTATGGCTTTAGATTCATATCTTAGCAATGGTAATGTTTTTCAGATATATTCGTCTTAGTTTTGGAAGTTTGGGTAGGTGAAGCTTTTTATAAGAGTGATGATGTTAGGGTAAAATCTTAGCCAGATATTAAATTCTTGTAACAACAGAAAAGATATTGAAAATTGCAATATATTTGGAGATGTATCAGACATTGGACATTAAAGATATAAATCTCTTTCCGTTTATGTGGTGTTAATGTTGTTCCTTTCTCATGGAAAAGACCAGTATTTATATGAAAATAGGATCAAACTATTGTGATAAAATCTGTTTCTTGGGCTGTTACAGGATGTATATCTGCAGACTACTTGCCTAGCTACCTTGGCTAACATGGCACCTCATGCCCATCACTTAAGTGAATATGCCTCACAGAGGCTTGTCAGCCTTTTCTACATGCTTTCTCGAAAGTATGCTTCTAATTGCTCGTCAGTTATGACTGTACATATATTCTATCTGTTTTTGTATAGTATCATGCTTAGTATGGTTCCTAATGTAAGTGAACATGAATTGTTTGACACAGGTATAACAAGTTATCAGCCTTGGCAGTTGATAAGGTCCATAGTATCAAAATAAGCTTGCCAGGAGATGATTGTGTTTCAGAAGATCTGGTAATTAAGGCATAGTTAGTTGAAGCAGATGACAATTTACTCTGGATCCCTTGATTTATGGTTTATTTTTTACATGTAAATTGTGAACTGCAGGCAGCAGAGTTGCAGATATTTACAGATTTCCTGAGACTTGTCCTTGATATATTGAATGCAATTTTGACATACGCATTGCCAAGAAATCCTGAGGTATTATATTTGTTATTTTTTCCTCGGCACCATGATTCACACAAGTCTGTCACCTGCTCTGAATCACTCTGGTTCTGCAGGTTGTCTATGCGATTATGCACCGGCAAGAAGTGTTTCAACCTTTTAAGAATCATCCACAGTTCCATGAGCTAGTCGAAAATATTTACACAGTACATTCCATAGCCTTTACTCAGTTTGATCTTTGTAGCTATGATTGATATACTTACATGGTTCTCACTTGCCTTACTGATTATCATTTACTCTTAAGGTCTTAGACTTTTTCAATAGTCGCATGGACTCTCAAAGATCGGATCGAGGATGGTCAGTGCAGAAAGTTCTTCAATTCATCATCAACAATTGCCGGTCTTGGAGAGGTGAAGGCATGAAGGTGTGAAAACAAACTCTACACTTATCTAACATCTGGATTTTAATTTGTTCTCTTCGACTAATCATTGTAACTGCAGATGTTTACGCAACTTCACTTCTCATATGAACAAGAGAGTCACCCGGAAGAGTTCTTTATTCCTTACGTTTGGCAGCTAGCTGTTTCCAGATGGTAGTAAGCCAACCCCAAAAATAAAGCTTTATATCTCTTTCGTCTCTACTTTTCATCACGATTTTAGTAGCAAAAGAAAGTCATTCTCATTGCTTACCTTTCTTTTAATCCGCAGCGGTTTCAGTTTTAATCCGGAAGCCATCAACTTATTTCAAGTGCCACTCCAAGTTGAAGTAAGTAGTAAACTAACTAATTGCTTTGACCGTTTCTGCTTTTTGCAGTTGACGTTTATGAAAATTTGCATACAATATTAAAACCTTCCTAACATGTGGTTGGATTTATATGCAGAGAGAGATAGATGAGGAAAGAGGAGAAGAATTGGGAGGTAAAGAGTTAAGCGACCAGAAAATTGTCTTCGACCCTTAAAAAAAAAAGAGTATTTGTCGATATATCTATATATTTATAGGGTCCATAGTTTCAAATAAGGTAAATATCAAAATGAAAGACGTAATTTTTTTTTTTTTTTTCTTTTCTTACATTTTAGGTTTCAGTCTATAGATTCAGTTCATTACCCACTCTTGTGTAAGAACGAATTGAGCTTCTGGTTTATTTATGTAAACTGTTCTTCTTCTTTAAGCTCTCAATTGTTAAAACTCGTTACATAATCAATGACACTGGTTGATTTTATTTGTTTTTTCACATATCACAGTTTTTTTAAAAGATTTGTAGTATCCAAGTTTTAGATTTTAAAGAGAAAAAAATTAGCTAAAATTAAACTTTAAACAAAATCTTGTAAGTCAAAATTCAGAAAAATGGCAGGATCCAAAATAATAAATTACACAAATGACGAGATCTAAAATAATAAATTACAGAAAGTGTGATAATAACTATTTGTTTTATTAGCCCGATTCAACTTTCGACGACACATGGAAAATTTTTCCAACCAAACCATTTGGTTTAGTTCGGTTATTCTTAGAAAATATATATAGAGAATGAAAGAATCGAAATTGAGCTTCCACCGATAACAAGCGATTCCATCTCCTACTCAGACCGACGAGAAACAAACAAACGACGGCTGAGAAAGAGAAAATGGGTTTCTTCTCTTTTATTGGAAGAGTTCTCTTCGCTTCTCTTTTCATCCTCTCCGCTTGGCAAATGTTAGTTTTATCTCTTCTCTTTTCTTGGTATCTTCTTCAGTCGTGCTAGATCCGATTTGATTGAGAACCCTTTTACAAAGCTGTTTGATTTGATCTCTAGACACATTTAGGGCTTGACCCTTTTAGCATTTTGTCCATTGATGTTTACGATCCAGATCTCTTTACTGGTTCAAAAAACTTTTGAATTCCTTAACCAAAGTTACAAACGACTTTTAGCAGCTTAAGGATGCATATTTCATAACTCAATCAACAATGTGTGAATTTGTTGATTGTTGACATGACACATTGAAATTTGATCTCTACATCCTTAGATGAACAAGTGTCGTCTTACTTCTTTATTAGGTTCAATGACTTTGGATCTGATGGTGGTCCAGCTGCTAAAGAATTAGCTCCAAAGCTTAATCTGGTCAAAACACATCTCTCTTCCAGATTTGGTGTAGCCTTCCCCAGCTTAGTGGTATGGCCATTGCTCTCTTCACTTATAAACTAGTGCTTCCAAACTCTCTTATAAGTTTTTCTGACTTAGAAAAAACCAATGTTTTAAAAAGGTGAAACAAGTAGTATGGGCTATTGTTGCCCTTAAAGGACTCGGAGGCTTATTATTCGTTATCGGCAATATCTTTGGTGCCTATCTTCTGGTTAGTATTTCTTAAAGAAACTATTCAAAGCATAGGTGTTGTTGCATTGACTTTGGATATTTCAATTCTTTGTTTCCTAGGCTTTATACTTGGTGATTTTTACTCCCATCTTATATGATTTCTACAACTATGGACCCAAAGACCGCCATTTCTCTCTTCTATTGAATGAATTCTTACAGGTTTGTCAACAACACACCTTGTTTTAGCCATAGGATAGGTTCTTGTTTAACTTACTCTGGAGAAAGAATGTTTCTGTATTGCCTCTTTTGAAAACCTAAATCTTCTTTTGATGTGTGAATCAATGTTTAATAACAGAGCGTTGCACTTCTGGGGGCATTGCTATTTTTTATCGGAATGAAGAATTTGACAACCACTTCCAATGGTAATCTGAAGAAGAGGACTCTCAAACCTAAAGCTGCTTAGAGTTCTGATGTCTCCAAGCAACAACCAACTTCATTTTTATTCCTTACAATTTTTGGTTCTTTTCTTTATTGTATGATTTTAGATTTATCCCCAAATTTGTATTTTATCTATTCGTTTTTATTTTTAACTTGAGGAATCAAGAGTTTTATTTTATTGGATAATCATATTATTCGTTCCAACTATTTAAAAGTGCAATTTTGTAATTTTTTAATAAAATAAATAAAATTTTAAAAATTTAAGGGATGCAATTTATACCGTTCCTCTCTACCGTTTTACTACCAGCCAGCGCCGTCATCGAATCAGCCGTTTGCTTCGCAAATTAACGGTCTTCTATTTACAAAAAAAAAAAAATTAACGGTCTTCTGGTTATTAATTATATTTTAATTAAAGGATTTATTAAAAAAACAATTAAAACATACGTTATGCAGTGAGGGGATGACACGTGTTAAGTTAATGACAAAAATATTTTTGCTTTCACGAAAGGGAAACACTAACAGATGAGAAAAAAATATAATACTATGACACTTGAAGATTTTTGGGATCCGATGGGATGCTTTTGCACTCAAGACTCCTGTCGTGATTGAGATTTAAGCTTTGTTATGCCCACAACAACAAAAACTGATTAGGTACACTATGCATAGAAACACACAAAGATGGAGTGTTTAACTAAATCATGTCTAAGAGAATAATAGGCAAATATAACGTCTTATAAACGAAAATAGGAAAATAGCATATAACTCATCTTCAAACCAATCGAATTATCAATTATCATGTAATCTCATTAACATAAATCTTAATGATTTAATTTTAATATGTACATATTAAGTCAAGTGTCAAATTATGTTAAAAAGTTAAAAACACATTCAAATTAACTTTAATAAAATGTTAATTCATTATCTATAATATATTTTGCAAGCAAATGTTTTATTTTAACAAAATGGTCATGACAATTTTCTTATTTATTTTACTTAATGTCATTACTAGTCATATTTATTTCTTTAATATGCAGTCATTTATTTTAGTTACCAAATAAAAAAGGATAAAATAATAAAAGAATAGAATCAGATAAATTGAATTTGATAAGGGGTCCACGTAGGTCAAGATGAAAAGTGTCTATGTTCGTTTCAAGTACCGTGTAGGGGCCCCACCCGATTCTTTCTTCATTATCCCACAATTCCTCTTTCTCTCTATCTCTCTAATCTCTCTCACTAAAATCGATGTTAAAGACATTGTTAGTTCACGGCCTTTTCTTCTTCTTCTTCATCGGTTATGCTGCCGCCGACGATCACTTGTCGTTATGCAACTGCGACGACGAAGACAGTATCTTTAGCTTTGAGTCACTCCTCCAATTGCAAAGCCTCGGCGACTTTCTTATCGCTATCGCTTATCTCTCCATCCCAATTGAACTACTCTACTTCGTAAGCCTCACCAATGTCCCTTCACCTTACAATTGGGTCGTCTGTCAGTTTATTATCTTCATTGTGCTTTGTGGGATGACTCATTTGCTCTCTGGTTTCACCTACGGGCCCCACTCGCCTTCGATCATGACAGCTGTCACTGTCTTTAAGCTTTTGACTGGGATCTTTTCTTTCCTCACCGTCATCTCGCTTGTCACTCTCTTACCTTTGCTTTTTAAAGCTAAGGTTCGAGAGTTTTTGTTGACTAAGAAGGCCAGAGAGCTTAATCGTGAGGTTGGGATCATTATGAAGCAGACTGAGACGAGTTTGCACGTTCGTATGCTCACCACCAAGATTAGGACGTCTCTTGATCGACACACTATTCTCTACACAACGCTTGTTGAGTTGTCCAAGACTCTGGGGCTTAAGAACTGTGCTGTTTGGATCCCTAATGAGATCAAGACGGAGATGAATCTTACGCACGAGTTGAGACCAGCACAGAGGATTAATGATGAGAATGTAGGTGGTGGTTTTAGTGGATTTTCGATACCTATATCTGAGTCTGATGTTGTGAGGATTAAGAGAAGCGAAGAGGTGAATATATTGACCTCTGCTTCTGTGCTTGCCTTGGTTACTAGCCGAGGCAAACCAGGTCCTACAGTTGGGATAAGAGTCCCCATGCTTCGGGTTTGTAACTTTAAAGGCGGGACACCAGAGGCAATTCACATGTGTTATGCCATCTTGGTATGTGTGCTTCCTTTGACACAGTCACGGAATTGGACTAACCAGGAGCTTGAGATTCTTAAGGTTGTGGCTGATCAAGTAGCAGTTGCGATCTCTCATGCTGTGATTCTCGAAGAATCTCAGCTCNTTGCTAGGGAGAACGCGCTGAGAGCTAATCAAGCAAAGGCTGAGTTTGAGAAGATGATGAGCAATGCGATGAGTCATCCTGTGCGGTCCATTCTCAGGTTGCTTCCTTTGATAACTCAGGACGGGAAATTACCGGAGAACCAGAAGGTTATTGTTGATTCCATGAGGAGAACCAGCGAGTTACTACTACAGCTTGTAAACAATGGTATAGATAAAAACAACGAGACAGTCCGTGTTGCAGAGACACATTGTTTCAGTTTGCGTTCGGTTGTGAAAGAAACAGCTTGCTTAGCTAGGTGTTTATGTTTGGTGAACGGTTTTGGTTTCTCAACTGAAGTTGATAGAGCATTACCTGATAACGTTTTAGGTGATGATAAGAAGGTATTTCAAATGATCTTGCATATGCTTGAGGTTTTAATGAAACGAAAGATCAAAGGGGATGTGACTTTCTGGGTTTTACCTGTAAGTGGAAGCTCAGAAGTAGCAGAGAGTAAAGATAACAAAGAAGCGGTTTGGCGACAATGCTATTATCCCAATGAATACTTGGAAGTTAGATTTGGATTCGATGTAGATGCAGAATGTGAAGAGAGTAGTAGGAGTAGTAGTATTAGTAACCCGGAGGTGGAGGAGATTCCAAGCTCCTACGTCCGCGAAAATGTAATAAAGGTTTGACAATTTATGTTTGTTATTTGGCTATTGCACGTAAAGGTTGGTAGATAGACTTAGTTTGACACTTATTTTGTTTTGACAGTATATGCAAAGTAATATTCAGGTTGTAGAGGACGGTCTAGGGTTGGTGAAAAGCCTCTCCGTTGTGTTCCAGTTCCAATTCCGGTGATCGATAATGTCCCGGGCCGGTGAATAATCTGGAGAAACTTTTGGAACCCCAAGAATGGGTGAAATGTAGTACGCCGAGGTTTCGTCTTAAAATATACCAAATAAGCTGTTTGGCGACAATGTTGAGTTATTTAGTAATAATTATATAAATTTCTCATAAAATATTTGATTAAAATTATAGTGGTTATTTTAATAAGTAAATTGTATGGGTTATAGAAATACCGAAAAATAGTATAAACTGAAATTAGAGTAATTAACTAATAATTACTCATAAAATCCCATTATCCTTTAAACAAAAAAAAAAGGGAAGAAAGAAAGCAAATGGATCTTGAATCGGTGAAGCGATATCTAGAAGGTGAAGTGGAGAATGACGAAGAAGGAACGGCAAAGGAGACAAAAGTGAAGAATTTACGACACAGATTCCTCGAGGGATTTGTAACCAAAGGTCTTAAAGTAGATCTAATCGAACCTGGTCGAATCATCTGCTCCATTAGAATCCCTCCTCATCTCCTGGTTCGTTATTTTTGATTTCATTTCCCACCTAAATTTGACCTAATTTCGAATCAAATTGGTTGTTTTCGAGGAAAGAACGCTGCCAATTTCTTACACGGCGGAGCAACGGCGACATTGGTTGATTTACTTGGATCAGCTGTGATTTATACAACCGGAGTTTCACATTCTGGTGTTTCAGTAGAGATCAATGTTTCGTACCTTGATGCTGCTTTCCTTGATGTAATCTTCTTTTTCTCATATTATTTTCTCAGAGAATCTCCAAATTTTTATTAATAGTATGGTTTGAATAACAGGAAGAGATAGAGATAGAAACGAAAGCATTGCGTGTGGGTAAACTAATAGCAGCTGTGAGTGTTGAGCTAAGGAAGAAGAAGACTGGTAAGATTATAGCTCAAGGTCGCCATACTAAGTATCTTCCTCCTCGTTCTAATCTTTGAACATTCTTTATTTTTGTTTCACCTCTTTTTAATTATTTCATCATATATGCTTTATTATGCTTATAAAACTAAGTGAACTTACCTTACTATTACTACTATGCTCTTATTCTAATAAGAATGGTTACTCTAATAGGAATGATTAAAATTCTTAAGCTTTGTTGTCACATATTAATAAGTGAAACATAATAATTCTATCAAAGATATTATTTTTCTTTTTGCTTATAGCCGATACATGTTTTACGAAAGTAGTGAATCTTTTTGTATTTTATTAATTTATCGTGATATTAATTTATTTATAAACTAATATTTATTAATTTATTTATAAACTATTATTTATTAATTTATAGTATAAATTAATATTTATTAATTTATAGAAATATCTTTTGATTGATCTAAAATATTTTAAAAAGAATTTTAACTGTAAACGAAATTTTTTTTAAAATTTCATATATGAATTTCGTGAATGCTATAAATTTTACGCTTTCTGTTTAGACAGTAAGTGTTTATTAAATGACAGTAGTAAATTTGTTTCGACACTGTAAAATTCGATCATATTATTGTGCCTTAAAAAATTTAGAAAATGACTTATGAAAACAATATTCATGAACTTGAAGTTGTGATCAATAATCTTGGTTATCAGAATAAAATGGATAGTAATAGTTTACTCAACTATTTGGGTGAAAATAATTCATACTCATAATTTCATAGTTTTGAAATTGTGGCTTATGTCTTTAATACTCATAAAGAAATTAAAAACGATATTATAACATTTTTCGAACCAGTTACACGTATGGAAGCAATTATAGCGTCTAAAACTCTTTACAACTTTTATATACATAGCAAGAAAACAACACCATAAATGTTTGATGCAATAAAAAATTTAGGGATGAGTTCTAACGAGATTTAAATTTAAAAAAAAGACAAACAACAATGAAATCATATTTTATTAAATTGACTTAATTATATATGTCTATAGTTATATATGTCTAAGATTTATAATTATTAATTTATGATATTATTGGGACCATATTTTTATATGGGAGTTTCAAAAAAATTATTATCTTATTATCTTATCGAATTTTGCTATTTTTTACATTGGCCCGAGTCGAGACCGGAAGATTTTATTAATTTATAGTGTTTATTAATTTATCGAGTATGAATTTAAAGATGTTGTATTGTACCCAAGTTATCTTAAAAGAAAAAAAAATGCCCAAAATTTAAAAGATAATTTGTTTTATTGAGTAAATAGCATAATCAAAAGTAACCACTACTAAATCTCATATTAATGATGATAGGGTAAATATGTTTATTTTAAGAAGGTGAAGGCTAATATGAAAACAAAGAAATATAGAGACCCTAAAAACAAAATAAGAGCTTTTTATACTAGGGTTCCCCAGTGTCCACTATATATTAAATAATTTTAAGACGATCGACTATTATCCATATCTCTCCGCTTGCAACGGGACAACGTATTTAAGTTTTAGCCGTTTAGGGTTTTATCCATTACTGAGATCAAAATATGGTGCGTTCTTCAATCTCAAATATCTGATTGTGTTTACATTATTCTGATAAATAAATGGGGGAATATGTAGGCGGATGTGGAGCCAGAGGTAGCCGGTGCTGGAGTGCCAAAGAAGAGAACGTTTAAGAAGTTTGCGTTTAAAGGAGTAGATCTCGATGCTCTTCTTGATATGTCTACTGATGATCTTGTTAAGCTCTTCCCTTCTCGTATTCGCAGAAGGTAAACCAAAAGTCCCTTCACCTGAGACTCGCTTTTGATTCTCTAATTGAAGTTTTATCCTTTTTGTTCTGACTTTTTTTTTGATTTTGCATTTTGTTAAGGTTCTCTAGAGGTTTAACGAGGAAGCCAATGGCTCTGATTAAGAAGCTGAGGAAAGCGGTTAGCAATTCGTGTCTCTTTCTTATACTGTATATGTAGTCAATTAGGCTTTAATCTTCAAATGTTGAATAATTGGGACTTGGCTATTGGAATCTGAGTTTGTAACTGTTTTACTACAAGTATTTTAGGTTTATGTTGTCTAGGTTTTGCTTAGTTCAGATTCTGATGAGTTCAAGTATAGAGTGTTGCTTGTGAATGTAGGATTCCTTTTGTGTAACCCTTATTCGCTATTAGTTAGTTAAAACTGATCATAACGTTTTTCATCTTTATTTGAGAGAGTTTTTTTGTTTTTACTTGGTTCATCTCCTAAGTGTTTGTTTGTTTACAAACATTTTCTTTATTTGTTTTCTAAATAGAAAAGGGAAGCACCACAAGGTGAAAAGCCAGAACCAGTGAGAACCCACTTGAGGAACATGATCATTGTTCCTGAGATGATTGGAAGCATTATTGGTGTTTACAATGGTAAGACTTTTAACCAAGTTGAGATCAAGCCTGAAATGATTGGTCACTACCTGGCTGAGTTCTCTATCTCATACAAGCCGGTTAAGCATGGTAGGCCTGGTGTTGGTGCTACTCACTCCTCCAGATTCATCCCTCTCAAGTGAAGAACTTGTACTTGGGGATGCATACCATTATTATATATTATATATATGGTCTTTACTTTGCTTTTTGCTAAGTTTGTGGATCTCTCTTGTTTTTGATGCATTAAAATGACAATACTTTTGACGGTTTCTCAACTATAGACTGCTTTTTGATTATTAAATCTCATCATTTTAGAGTTTCATTATGTTTCCGCGGTCGAATTTATATTTAATATTTCTTTTCTTCTAATGTTGATAAATTGTCATGATTTACATGTTTGCTTGCTTCTAGGCATGTTTTGCTATAAACTCTAATAATGGTTGTTATTAAAAGTATTGTCTTCTCTAATTAGATGCGCTAGCTAATATGTAAACAAAACTCTCAATAGATTTAGTTTTATTTAGCTAAATGGGCTTCCAGTAATGAGTCGTAGGCCTTTTAAGTTTTAGTTATATTCTGTAGCTAAATGGGCTTTCAGTTATGAGTCTTAGGCCTTTTAAAGTTTTAAGTCTCTCTTAACTATGTGTGACTCTTTCTCCTCTATCAAAGATCGTTGTTTTGTTCCCCAGTAGAATTTCTAGGCTTTCTGAATCCAGGAGAGATAAATCTACAATGGCCAATCAAGTGATCTCCGGAATCAAGGAAACAGCTCAATCCATTACCGGCGCTGCTCGTCCATGGGGAGATTTCCTCGATCTTTCCGCTTTCAGCTTCCCTTCCTCCGTCGCCGATGCCACGACTCGTCTGACTCAAAATCTTACTCACTTCCGCATCAATTACTCTATCATGCTCTCTATCCTCCTAGCTCTAACCCTTATTACACGTCCCATCGCTATTATCGCGTTTATTGCCGTCGGATTAGCTTGGTTCTTTCTCTATTTCGCTCGCGAAGAGCCACTCACGATATTTGGATTAACTATTGACGATGGCGTCGTGGCTGTGCTTCTCATCGGTCTATCGATCGGATCTCTAGTTACCACTGGAGTTTGGCTCAGAGCTCTCACAACCGTTGGAGTCGGCGTTCTGATTTTGATCCTACACGCGATTCTAAGAGGAATAGATGATCTTGTTATGGACGATCTAGAATCACCTTATGGTCCGATGCTCTCTGATAACGACGGCTTGCATGGTGATTACAGTGGAATTTGATCGAACCTAATTTCTTGTGATTGATTACAAATTTGGGAATTTAGGGTTTTGTTGTTTGTAAATTGTCATTGTTTTGTTTCTTTGTGTCAATTAAACATTTTTCAGGACGACGAACTATTTTGAAATGGTACTACCAAAACTAATGTATGCTTTTAGTTTCAGTAGCAAATCCTGTTTGATTGTAGAGATTGATCATAAAATCAAACTTCTTTATTCTTTTTGGATTCGTTTCTCAATTTGAAGATGAGAAGAGAACCAGCCGACAGAGCGAAGGGGATAAATTAGTCCGGATCTGCGATGAAATTCACCGGACTTTAGGTGTTTCTTAACGGCTGACGAGGAATCAGAAATGGATCTTAGATGGAGATGTCCATGACAAATATTTGATTTCTAAAGGCCCAAAATATATAAATATAGTGTGACAAAGATTGAAGAGTTCTTCTGATGATTGTAGCAATCTCTGTTTTCTGTTCTCATTGATCTAAAGAGATTGCAAACAATACCCATTTTTCTATTTTGCTTCTAAAGATCTGATATCAGAATGTTAATTGTCTGGGTTGGATTAGTCCCCCATTAATAGATTCAAAGCCAACCTCAACAAAGAACAACAGAAAAAAAGCTTCTCACAAGAGAACATAACGTTTTGCCCAAGGGTTATGGTTCATCTCATTGGCCAAAAACAACAGCTCTACCTTCACGACCACATTAAAAAAGAACATATATATACCCATTAGATCCCATCAGATAATGCAAAACAAGGGGGGTTGTTGTAGAGACGAGTGAATCTATTCGAACTGATGAACTGTGTTAGGAGCTTCTTCGTTTCTTTCAGACGGTGGCTGGAGAGAGTCTGTTCACGCCTGCCATAGAAAAATAAATAATCAGCTTCTTAAGTAGAATGCAAATTCTTCCAGATATATAATCTGATAGATTGATGCAAGTACCAATTACATTTTCACAAATGCAGGAAAGAATACAGTGAAACTCACCTGTTGCTTCTTCTTCTTAGGCCTTCTCTTCCTCGTGGGTTTGTGAGCATCAGAATTACAACTCAAGTTGCTACTCTGACTAGTATGCGAACTTGTGGCAGCATGAGAATACTGGCTTCTTCTATGTAAAGTGTTGCTGGAGGAAGGTATCCCATTCCTCTGGACGTATGAATATCTCCGAGATGTTGATGCAAACCTTGACAGTGGTGGCGGCATTAAAACCCTAGTAGTGAATGGCTTCAACAAAACAAAAAAAAATGGAATCACTTACCAAAATAGTAACATTCAGTAGTAAATAACACTTCAATTTCCTATACTTAAATCACCGCAATTGAACATGTTACGTTTCTGACTTTCTGGGAGTATTAGATTGCCCAGTATCATGCACAACAAGAAGGTGAGTAGCTTTTGCATCATACCTGATTTCTTTCATCACTGGACATGCTTGATGTTGTTGCTCTTGCAGAAGCACTAGAAAACGGCTCCCTGGGACAAAACATACAACAGTCAGAAAAGGTGCGTACACATTAAGCCAATAGCTTAACGGAATTCAGAGGTGTATACACCACTAGCCTCGTTGACTTTTCACCAACTCCCATGTTATCACTAATTTAGTCAACAAACTACACATAGAAGTACTATGGTTAAAAGAATATATTCCACATTATAAGGCGTACTTTGTGCTTTTATCAGTCCACTCATCATCCGCATCTGCTTCATCACTTGAGCTTCCGTTGACAAAGAAATCATCATCACTCAGGTCCAAAAGCCCATCATCTTCGCTCCCTGTCTCTGTTTTTCCACAAAGAATTAGAAATATCAACACTGCCAACATAAGCAGCATTATTTCAAAGTGAGAATGCATGCAACCAAAAAAAAATGCACACTGCCCATTTTTATGCAGAAAGTTCAGGGATAGAGAACCATTTAGCATCAATACCTTCCATCTCTTTCCCACTGGCAGCAGCAACAATTATATTGGCTTTGATTTGCTTCCGCAATTTACTTCTCCGCTCAGCTACTTGTAAATTATCACCTCCACTATATAGTGATACATACTTCTCATTTTTGGGAAAGAACTGCAAGACACATAACAAAATCTCAGCATCATTCATTTCAACAAACTCATTTTCTATTACATAACTATAAAATTTGGACAAGAACGAGATAACATTTAGGAGAAACCATGATAAAGACATCCACTTTATCAAGACTTGCATTGTAATCACAAAGAAGAAGTTGTCAAAGACTAACACACAAACTGGATTAGTATTTGTGAAAGATGCTTACCCTAACATATTCAAGGTCTTCTTTGAGTTGATTGAGCTGCCCACCAATCTCTGCATCTTGGCCATGACCAGTAGATGTATTCCGTTGTAGCTTCTCAAGACGTCTTATTCTCCTTTCAATCTTTCTCCGCTCTACGGAAAGAGAATTGTAAGATAATATTCAGATTACACCAAATTTATTCAGGGGAAAATCAAGTCAAAACAATCCAAACGTCTCACCAAAGAATCTGATCTTTCTGTTTCTTAAGAAGATTTGACGTTCAACAGCAAGACGGATATGAATGTCTTGCTGCTTCTTCAGATCATCCAACTTCTTTTCTAGAGCTTCTCTTACACCAGGAGGAAGATCCTAATGAAATTGTATTATAAATATCATCCATACATCAAAAATCAAACCTATTGCTTCTCTAAATCAAATCATGATATATCTCCTAAACAGTAATAGGCCATGATCATATATCTTAAATCGAAACAAATTCCTCAAACCGAATTCGAACAGCTAAATAGTCAATCGATAAGGCCGGATAAGGCAATTATAAACCCTAACTAATTTCGCACAAATAGAAGAGGAGTGGTTTACTTTGCGAATCACGCGGCCGATGGAACGAATTTGATTCTTGAGAGAGGAATTCTTAAATTTCTTCTGAACACGCAATCCCTTAGATCTCCGAGTAGTTCCAGCGTTCGTATTCCTCCGCTTGGCATATCCACCGTGCGCCATCGCCCAAGTGATGATGACCAAACCTTGCTAACTCCCCAAAGTCACGATGACAGACAATACAGAGCCCAACTTTACCAAAACGCCGCGTTTCGTAAAAAATGGTTAAACGTTGCGTGTCTGTTCACAGTAATGAAACATTCACTATTTCCTATTTCGTAATATTTGAATGCTTCCTATTCACTTTCAGTAACTTATTGTTCAACTACTCATCAGCTCCTCTAACTTGTATAATACAGTCAGTGAGCATATATTTACTTTAAACTTCTTGCTGTCCTACTTTACCCTCCAAAATAATTTTAATAATTTCACCTCAAATATAACAATTAAAAAATACATAACCAAATTAAAAAAAAATAGAAAAGACAATTAGGGTTCCAAATAAGCAGGCAATACGGAACTTTTAGAAGCTCTGCTACTTCCAAACGAGAAGAAACATCTCTTCATCACTCTGTTATTACCACCACCACTACTACTACAATCTTCCGTTGATCCTCCGCTCACTGGAATTTGCCTGTTTCTCCGGCTAATCTCGTCTTGAACAGCTAGGTAAAGTTGGCGATCCTCTGATGAATCCATTGATATCGATCTTCTTATAGGCTGAATCTCACCAAAGTGATTATCTTTACCTCTAATATTGATACATTCGTCTCCCATACTAGTCACTTTGTGAAAATTTCTCTCTTTTTTATGCATTGCTTGATGAACGAACTTTCTAGGCAAAGGACTGATCGATTTCGGTATGTTTCCGGTCATTACCTTATCCGAGTTAACCCTTTCTTGTTCCGCAAGGAGGTCTCTACTTCTCAAGTTTGGTCTGGTCCCAAGCTCGATAACAACGAAGTCATCGTCACTTCCTAAAACCATACCGGGGGGGAAATTTGGATTCTGAGGAGGAGGAGGAGTAATATCTGGGCAAAAGCTTGGTATCGAGATTAGGTCAAGAGGGAAACTTGCGTCGCAAGAAACGCTGGTTCTACATAATGGACAATTAGCGTTGCCTTGAAGCCAAATATCAATGCAATCAATATGAAACACGTGGCAGCAATTGGGAATAATTCTCAACTTCTCGTCTTCTTGAAACTCGTTTAAGCAAACAGAGCATTCTTCAGAGCTCTTATTCTGATCTTCTCCTTCTCCAACAACAACGTCTCTCTTCTTGAATTTAAAGATGGGGATTGCTCTAATGGAGGATTCATCAAGACCTCTGTTTAGCTCATGAGGAGTGTAAATCATTAGAGGGTTTTGGTCACCGCTTCGTCGGCGACGACGGAAGATGTCTATTTGGTGCCAATTAAGACAACATTTTATCACAAAGATGTAGTAACTTACAAGCAAGAATGCAGTCGCTACGATACCGATCACTGCGATGGCAAGAATGGGATAATTAGTGCCGGAAGAGGTTTGACGTGGGAAAATAGGGTTTGTAAAGGTCGGAGGCGGCGGTGGCGGAAAAGCCAGATTGTTGAAAGGGTTGCCACGGCCTGTTAGATCCATTTAACTACAAAAATATATATATGAAAACAAAAAAAATTAAGAAATTAGGGTTTTGTTCTTAATAATCTGTATCATTCCCTAATCAAGAACCGAAGTGTTTGTGTATGAATTATATATGTTATTATAAACGTGTGTAAGAGAAAGACCAGAGGAAAGGAACAGAGAGAGGTAGATAAGAAAAAGAGAGATGGAGTAAATGAAGTGAATAGAGATAGACAAGGTTGGTAAGAGATTTCAAAGGCTCATATATGATTATTCATTTAAGTTATTTATCATCTTGCTTTGTTTGTCAGTATTTACATTTTTTATTCATCTTATTTTCTGGATCTACGTGACTCGTTTGGTGTAAGATGGAGTAGTATTTAAAACATTGTGGTTTGTACTTTGTAGTCAGCAAAATAATAAGAGAAGAAGAAACTTACTTATTTACAAGTTGACTAACTTATTTGACATTTTGGTTAAAGTTAAGTTGGATCTTCTGATTAAGAAAGTTTTGTTTGTCCACGTATATTATAATTATGTTTAATTCATAATTTATATATATTATGTATATCATAACTTCTTGGATTCGCTAATAGTATAGTGGTCAATTTATCAATTATTATAATCTGTTAACTCCAGCTAACCACAGTTGTCGGCAAGGAATTTGCTCGAATATCATATAGTAAAAATTAGACAATGTAATAAATATTGAGGATCACCCCTTATTAAGGACCCAAGTTATAGTTTCGAAACGTTACAAAACTACGTAAGGTTAGTAAGACTTATGATTTCTCTGGCTAATCCTGTCAAGAAAAGTCAAATCTACCGCAAGAAAAAGTCTAGATCTTCATCTTTTATTTTAGATCTATAAAAATTAGAAATTAAAAATAAAAGAACGACATTGGCAGACAGAATTAAAAAAGGATAAAGAAGGACAATGTTGCCATTCTCTATCGTGTGTGTATGTTGATAAATGACATGTTTGGCTCACGACAGATCAGAACATAATAGGTTCGGTGAGATATGTAGCTTCGTGTTATTTATTATCTTTAGCAAAACAATACAAAGAAAGTAATATATTTAAAAGTAAGTATATAAACTTACTTTGGTATGGACTGATGGACATAAATATTTGTGCAAAGATATACAATTAGTTTTCCTTTGGTGCACCAACATACTATCAGCCCACAACGGAGACAAACCCTAGTGGAAACTATTTTGTAGTCTTATATTTCTAAAACTAAGTGAAATAAATAAATATAGATTATCTAATTTATATCAGTTCGCCAATTTATTTACAGAGCAAATATCTGATCATAATTTGCATAATTTTCAACTTTTATGATTGGTATACTTATCCATATATTTTAAAGATAACGATACTTAAAAATATATAGTAGTCTATGATGATAACAACATAGAAATTATGAAATTTTCAATATAACAATTGATATTAAAAAAAAAATCAATACCTTTTTATAATTTGGCTACTGAGTCCCGATAGTAAATTTCAACATTGACTCTTGTAAGTTTGTAACACTAACAGTTTACTTTAACTAGAGACTACTCCTTCATTCATCTAGCTTTTGAGGATTCATAATCACGCGCCACGTGGATCAGTTTGGTCAAGACAACGACGGTGAGACGGATCAGTAGCACGTGATGTTTGGTCGGTCACGTGAGTGTGTCAGATATCGGTACACGTGGCTCCAAGAAGAACCACGTCTGATTTATTTATTTCGTCTGACGTTTGAGATTATATATTAGTAATAATATTCGTTGACCCAGTATTACTGTAACTCTGTAAGCTCCATTAGGGTGATTTGGGCTGGGCCATTAAATTAGAAATTGGATCAAATATTTACAAAATATTAATTAATTTAAATTAAATGTTGGTCCTGCCTTCGTGCCGCCTAATCACTTCCTTGAACATTAATATTAATATTAATACTAAAAGTAATACGAACAAAGGCTTTGTGCGTTTTAAAGGGAATAAGAAATCGAATACGGGTATATTTGGTCCCAACCTAGCTACTTAAACATACACATTAATTGACCATTATGAAACTATGGATCTACCATATCATCTCGAATAAGAATGTTCGACCAGATTTTGATTTGTATATTGATAAACCAATACTGAATTAGAATAAATCACAATCATGTTAATTGTCATATTATCAGATAAAAACATAAATTTGTTGCTTACATAATTGTTGTAATCTATATAGATAAAAATGAACTAATCTACAAAAATGATATATGTGTTTCTGAATAAATAAACAAATATTTCTCATTTATTACTATATATTGCCCTATTTAATTTATAGATACAATACTAAAGCTTCAAAGTCAAAGTCAAGTCAAACTTGAACGACAATAATAAATCTAATCATTATTTTGTAGTGTAATGAAAAGGAAAGGAACTGAGATATAAAGAAGAGAATCAAAAGGAAAGTCCATAAATCTGCTTTGTATACTATAGAATTGTCAAATCAATCTCTAAACTTATAAAATAACAATTTTCTTTATTGATGGATGGCTGCGCCTACACGGCTGCCTACGTACCCTTTAGAAGAGATCAAGCCAAAAACGTAGTTCTTAATTCTCTCAACTCACATAAGATATCACATCCCGATATCTCTTTATATAATACTCTAGGATATCTAATAAATATAAATCTTCTATTTTAAATATAGATAAGTTCCTTTTTTCTAATTGGACAACTTCCTTTTTCTAATTGGACAACTTCCTTTTTCTAATTTACTTGTGGGTTAAGCTATCTTGTTCAAGCTTAATCCAACAT
>KE157166.1:7079-19247 GCA_000411055.1 Leavenworthia alabamica
TATAGGTGACAATTGATATCTTTAACAATTGTCATGTATCATATTTATTTTTATTATATTCTAATTTATTTTAATTTTTAATTTTTCTCATTTAATTCAGTTATGAACTCTTCATATTTTTTTTCTAAAATTATAACTATTTCCTTCTAATTTATTATTATTATTATTAAATATAATTTATTGTCCTCACTTAATACATATTTATCAATATTTCTGATTTATATTTTAATTAATTTCTTAATTAATCTTTTCGCATTCTTATTTTGTTGAGTTACAAAAAACAATTATGTATAAAAAAAATTTATGATATCAATAAAAATTATTCATTCATAGTATAAATGTTTTTGTTATATAGGTCAGCGTATAAGAAGAGTTATACATTTTATAAATGTTCATGCCACTGAGTTGTGAAATTTTAAGAACCTCCCGAGGCAGGTCAGAGGAAGACACTGTGTCTACAAGTAGGCATCAAAATAGTTCGCTTCTGTTTGTTTGAAATTTCCAAATATTTTTCTGCGAGGTGTGAATTTACATCTCAAAAACTCTCTTCTCATTTTTATGGCAGGAGAATTCAATAGAAGACCCAATAACAAACACAGCCTACTGTGTTTATAATTCTGATGTAGCCACTGGTTATGACATTAGAGCTTTCCTTTTCCTCCTCTCAGGTGAATCATTGCTTATTGGTGTAACCTAATGTATGTGTTTTCGTCAACCTTTAGCTCCAGGAAGTGACCTTGCTTGGTCCATTATTTATTTCATCTGTTATTGGTAAGTCCCATAAAAGCTCATATAATATTGATTGTAATTTTGAAATCTCTTCTCATATTTATGGCAGGAAAATCCAATACAAGACCCAATAAAGCAGTGAGAATTAATAACAGCGTCTCTGTAAAACTAGAAGAAGAGAAAAATGTTACAGGAAAGGAAATGGTTAAGGGGATCAAATACACTAAATGAAAAGGAAGTAACAAACACTCTGGGAGAACAAGAGGATTATAAGACTCTGGGAGAAACAGAGTATTTGTCAACAAGCAGTATAAAAACAGAACAATACTAAACAGAAAGACTTACGATTGTTTTAGGATTCTGAGCTTCTTCTTCTCCATTATCTTCTTCTTCGTTTGCTTCTGTAAACCAAGAAATTCTGTTAATTTTCTCAAAACTGGTTGTTTCTCATTTAGTAATTGGAACAGCTAGCTTGGGTTGAATTTGTTGTTTATTTTGAATAGCAAATTCTGGGTTACACAATTCAATTTCAGTTTTCTATATTAAAAAATTAGATAACAATGTTGATATTATGGATAGTGATTGAGAGTGATCTTAGTTTTCGGGAGAAGTACCGAGAAACAAATACAAGAAACACTAATAAAAAGAGAAGTGATTGGTATTCCGATGTATGACGAATGACAAAGAGGAAAAATATATGAAAAGAAAAAAATATACATAAAAATAAATAGGTTGAAGATCTAACTCTGACTATCATTTTATTTCTGAACAAATATAAAACAAAATTTTGTCTATTTAGTTTTATTGATTAATTCTCATACATTTTTACAGAACTTTTTAGTTGTGTTTTTTAGTTCTATATCACTGAGCTTACGATTTATGTTGAAATCCCAGTTGAATCATAAATCTCGAAATGGCTGGTTAAATTGTACCTTACAATTTACTAATTAGTTAATTGTTGGCTCATGTTGAAATGGCTGGAACCAGTGGAAAAAAGAAGAAGGACGTTAAGAAAGAAACTGGTCCGGAACTTAGTGTTAAGAAAGATGAGAATTTTGGGGAAAGGTATTCTGAGGTTTGTAAACACGAGATGATTGAATACTATGATATCTCTGGTTGTTACATTCTTAGGCCATGGTCTATGGCAATTTGGGAGAGTATGCAAGTGAGTATAATAATCTCTTTATTTGTATCACAACGCAATATCAATGATAGAAACTGGAGTCAAGCTTGGAAAATAAAAAATGTTTGATCATTTTCTTCTCATTTGTTTATATGCTCCCATTTTTAGACTTTCTTTGATGCGGGAATCAAGAAAATGAATGTCAAGAATTGTTATCTTCCTCTCTTTTTATCTTCTGGTGTCTTGGAGAAG
This sequence comes from Leavenworthia alabamica, assembly GCA_000411055.1. Classification (NCBI taxonomy): domain Eukaryota; kingdom Viridiplantae; phylum Streptophyta; class Magnoliopsida; order Brassicales; family Brassicaceae; genus Leavenworthia; species Leavenworthia alabamica. The sequence goes on from KE157166.1 coordinate 9,184, forward strand.
GAAAAGGACCACATCGAGGGATTCGCCCCAGAGGTATGCATTGTCACAAATCAGCCTTCTTTTGACAAATTTGATTGTCTATAAAGGTTCTTGTGTAAGAAAAATGTGACTCTGTGGCAAACCTAAGAGAATCAAAACAATAGTAGATGAGGAAGATGAAAGAAATGAATTAATTGGTCATTCTAGGTACTTCATTCATGATCAACTTCAAATGAATTTTACATGAATTTGTATTCATTTTCATCTTTGTTGGCAATGACTTCCTAAAACATTATTTACATTAGAAATTGGGGAAGTATATACATTATGGAATATTTTCATTGCTCAAAAGATGGTTATGTTGATTATAAAATGATGTAGATCACTGCATTGATGATGTAGTTATAAATGAAGATAAAATGTTTAAGAAAAAGATAGATAAAACATGTTTTTTAACCTATCATCACTTCCCTTTTTGCAATTTTGTAGAGGATTTAGCCTATAGGGAAGGAAGGTGCTCATACCTTTATAATGCATTAACTAAGTGGTCATAAACCTCACTATAATGTTGGAACACAACACGCCACCATGTTTTAGTCACTGACAACGACCTCAAACCCCTTTGTTTGTGTATAACCTTTTTCTAAGCTAGAGAACTGACCCTTCATACTTGACATGTAGTGTGTAAGAAGTTGGATAAGCATTTGAAGATTCAAGTCATGGTGACCACTGAAGGCACCAATTTATTTTCATTTTAATTTTGAATATTATATGACTCTGCCGTCTGTTTGTGCTCCATGCAGATGACTAAATGAAAGTGCACGTGATTTGATTGGCAGATTGAAGTACTATTTGTGTGAAGGATATCATCCAAGATGGCCATGAAGATCAATATCAGGTTATTATGTCAAGGGTGGAAGATAAAGTATCGACTGTTAAGTTTATATACCGCAATTCTCTGAAAACTTTCATCAACTAAAATCAATAAGTATTGTCCAAATATAATTAAAGTAAAAAATATGTATAATTCTAAGGTAGATACTAATATTTCCCTAAGTTGGAAAAATACATTGGATATCTTTTCGCTATGGAATATATATTACTAGATTTCAATACTTTAAAAACATCTGTGCGTAGCGCGGGTACAACCCTGGTTGAATTTAAAAAATGGAAAACAAAACTGAATTCATTTGTTTATTTGTTTTTAAACGGTGAATTTTACAAATTTAAAAAACTGAATTCCAAATTGAATCAAACCAACGATTTATATTTGAATTTTGTTTTCAGATTTTTTTTATATTTTAATAATTTTATATGTTTTATTTATTTTTAAACTGAACTAAAGCGAAATAATTCAAATAAACAAAAAAAACCTGAAATAAATCGTTATTTTTATTTTAAGACCAAACTAAACTTGAAAAATAAAAAACTGACTGAACATGTTTTAATATCTAAAACCGAATCAATTAAAATTTTTAAAAATTGAACAGAACCGATGTGCATAATCAGTCTTAAACAATGAATTTTATAAATTTTCCTAAAAAATCGAATCTGGACAACTACAAATCGAACCGAACTGATGATTCCAAACGCGCCCAAGACAACCTAAAACCATCAAATATAGCACCATCACTCTGTATTGAGAACAAATTATTCAGATTTTAAATACTAATCGGAATCTAAATAATTTTAGACATTCAGTTAAATTGATAATATTTTTTTTTAATTTGGTATTTGGTATAATCGAATTCTAAATAAAATTTAACTAGTTATATTTAAAATCTTGGATTTAGTTTTTAAATTTATTTAATTTTTCTATTTAAATCGGACTGAAAAAAAAAAAAAATTTAGAAAGTTTATTTTTTTCTGAAAAATTAATTCGGTTAAAATTATAATGATTTTTTTTCCGCCAAACTTTTTATTATATAGTGCCAAAAGGCCCAATTTTTACAGAATGATTTTGAGTATACAATCCGAAAAATAGATACATGGCCCATCAACCCCAGAAATCGGCCAAAGTCTCTGTCACTCACGCTGCATGGTCTGGACCACGTTTTGACAGATCTTCAGATTGTTGCCACGTCATGGGTCTCGCGAAAACACTCCTGGCAGCCGTTCAACCCATCTGACCATCGCTGGTAGCCACCGTCAAATTGAACGGTGCTCCTATTCCATTCCATTGCATCCTAAATCATTGTGCGCTCCTTCAAACAGACCGTATAATTAGCTGAATCGATTTACCTCCATCTGTAGATCCATTTTTCTCCACTTTAAGATCTCCGTAGACCTTCTGCCACAATCGGCGCCCCAGCTTACCCTCGAGAGGAAGAAGGTTTTATATTACAGCGAACCTCTGCTAGATAGAGAAATCAAAACTGTATAGAAAAGTAAGCCGATTAGATATTTGCTGGATCTGGATTAAAATAGTATTTCGGAGCTTTCAAAAAGTTGGCCGACATATTGTCGGACTTATTACCGGCACTAAGACCAGACATAAACTGACACTACAACCAGATCTTAAGCCGACAGTACGTCGGACATTACTACTGGCAATATATAACCGGAACTATGTACAAACAAAAACGTAAAGGCAAAAGATCTAAGGAGAAAATCATGTTTTTCTGAAAGATGATAAATCTGTGAGGAAAGACTTGATTAAAAACGCCATAGATCATTTGCCGGAAATCATCCCGGAATTTGCCCGGAGAGAGAAACCGACATATCGGTAAAAGAAATTAAATTATAATGAATCTAAACTTATTATTACAATTTTTTATTTACTCGATTTTAAAATTTTAAATAACACGAACAAGTCGATCCGAATAACCAATGTAAACCGAATGCGCAGGCAACATAGCACATCATTTGTTTCTATCGAACAGAGATATCAGATATCCTTCATCGCTGGCGTAGTAGCCATCTATCTTCTTCTGTTATTTTTTTTCCGGTATGTTTGTTCAATTAGTTCTTAAATTTGTCATTAACGAATATTTTAAAATTAAATTTGCTCTTGTTTGATAAAGCTCTCTCCAATTTGGTTTTAAATACATTGGTCGTTGAGTTGAGTTTCAGTTCAAGTTTAATTATGAGTATAAAATTGAATCTCAAAGACATTGGTTTTGTTTAACATATCTTAATCAGTAATCTTAAGGAACAAAATTGGTTTCAATCTTGTTTCTTCAAGCTATATTATATCTTTCGATAACTTTAAGGAGTGTTTTGTAGAGTTTTAAGCGGGATGTTAAAAGGCTTAAACTTTCTGGGCACTGGATCTAAGGGGATTAGTGAGTGTGTGTGTGTTCTAATTAGTGGTTTCAATCTTGAGCCTTTGATGGATGTATGCTCATTTTGATTTGGGTTTAACCTTAAGAAAGTTCCCATCTTTGGAAACAATTGGTGAAGAAAAAGTTTCATATCAAGAGAAATTATACTTGCACTCTTCTGTTATCTCGGTTTCAACTCGTAATTTAATCTTCATCTCTCAAAAATAGGGTTAGGGCTTAAACAAGCCTGGGATTGAAAGAGTTTAAGTAGTTTTTGGCCCAGAGGATTGTAGAATTTAAGTTTTTGTTTTGGTTGATTTTGTTGATCTCTGATGTAGTGGATGTTTATTACATGACTTAATGTTTTGTTGCTTATGTTTCCTTATTTATGTAGGTTCGAATTAGTCTCTACTGAAACTGTCTAAATAGATTGTAAAAATATGTTTTCTGGGATAAAGATCATACCTCGTGACAAAGTAAAGTTTATATTTTCATATGATCATTAGTTTTCTTTTAGTGTATGTGTTATGTGCAGATTGAGTTTAATGTTATTTTCTGATACGTGAGGAAAAGAAACAAGTTTTTACTAGGCTTTAAAAATTTACTTTTATTAAATGGTTTTTATTATTTTACTTTGACCTTGGTGTGTGGCCAGTTAGGTATTTTGGAGAGTATATAAACTAAGAGAGGTAAGTGAGTGGTATCTTTTGGATCATTTGAGTGAAGCCTTTGGCTATGTGGAAGAAGAGAACTTCTATTAAGGAAATTCACTTGTAATCACTACTATTTCATTATAACCAAGGTTTTATTCTGTCGATTTCTCTTAATCTAACCTTTCTAGATATAAAACTATATCAAATGGTATCAGAGCTCGTTGGTTCTATCGTGACTGTAGAGAAGATAGATCTAGGGTATCCGACGGCAAATGATGATGGGTCTATTGATGTTCCATTGTTCTATGGTGACTATGCAGAGGAATGGATAGCTTGGGTTGAAGCTTATGGAGTTGATGAGAGATTTTATAATTTTCAAATGAGATAGTTCACATATGGCTTTATTGAAGGAGAAGCACTTGCTTGGTATCATGATGAGATGCCATTTCATCATTGGGAAGATCTTATAACGGGTATGTTAAGGATATTTGGGAAAAACAACGAAGAGTATCGCTTAGGAGAGATGACCTTTGAAAATGGTGGAGGTCGGGTTGTAGAAGAATTCAGAGACCAAATCGACTGAAGCAGACATGGTGGCACAAATTGATGAGTCTGAGAGTTGTTTTCCACTTGTACGAGAAGAGAAGCCACTCCAAGAGAACCAACATGTGAAAAAATCTGGAAAGTTGATGTGATACCTTCATGTGCCTGTCAAGTGTTCGAGACAATGTCTAATAGAGAAAAAGTGAAAAAAGAAAGAAAGAAGAAGAGATGGAAAGAGCAAGATACTCTAGATGATGGGGCAACTCAGATTTGTTGTGAAAACAAAGAGTTCAAGTTTCTGAGCGAGATTGGGTTAAATTCTCACAACTTGGGAAAATATGTTGGTGGAAAATGGCAAGGAAACCGACCTCTCATTTCTACATTAAATCTGGTTAACAATCAGCCAATTGCTCAAGTTGTGAAATCTTATCTAGAAGATTATGAGAAAAGTATGAAAGCCTGCAAGGAAGCAGCCAAAATATGGGTGCAAGTTCCTTCTCCAAAGAGAAGTGATACTGTAAGAGAAATTGAAGAAGTTCATGAAGTAATTGACATGTGTGATTTTACTGCAAGTTTGGAGAATGATTACGTTGATATTGGTGGGGACGTTCATCAGTCTAGTTTGAATGGAGAGTTCACACTGACAATAAATCAAGATATGACCCTGCAAAAATGCAACAACGATGGTGTGATTTTGATGGAGATGGTTGACATTAATGCTGCAAGAGGGTTTTCTTTGAGCAGGAAGACATTTAGAAGTGGTAGTGTTGAAGTTTCACCATCTTTAGATAGCACCTACAGCAGCCATGGTGTTACCACAAGGGGATTTGTTGCATTTGACATGACTGTCGAGCTTGGAGAAGACATGGAAAAGAAAATCTCGGGAACAATCCCATTTGGACGGTATGGCAAACCAGAAGAAATAACAGCCTTGGTAAAATTCTTGGCTCTCAGTCCTGCAGCCAGTTACATCAAGGGACATGAATTCACCATCACTTTTAAGGTTCTTTGTGAGAGACGTGACGTTTCAGATTGGCTTGGAAAGCTTGAAGAGGTGAAGCTATTATACACCAAAAGGTGGTATGTAGTTTCCATTAGCCTTGCAAGCTACAGTTTACATAATTATCAATTTAAAAACAGGCTTCAGATATATATCATGTGAAGGGAGAGTGGCCAGCAGAAACCAAATCTAGAAATTCTAGAACAATATTAGAGAAGTATCTCAGACATGTTTTTTGGCTTGCTGAAGAACAGAGTTCCAAAATCTGCAGAAGGTTGGTTGATAGACCGAGTAAAACTTGGTTTTATATGGCTCATTATGCAGATGCTTTATTTAAAGACTTATGAGGAAAGACTCCCCTCAAGTGAGTGTCAAGCTGCAATGCAGTTACGAAAAGACAAGGCAAATGAGTTGGAGGTGCTGATTAAAAGTTTTAAGAGTTCAAAGAAGGCGGATCAATATGACAATTTACTGATGATTCAAGATCTGATTCAGCAACTAACAATGAATAAAGAAGAGACCATAAAACTGCAGTATGAGAGGGATACCTTTCTGAAATTTGCTTTGGAGAGGTATAAACGCTGTCTGGAAATGGGTGACAAGTATGATGTTCAAGTGGTAGTTCAACTAGTATTCAGAGAAAGGACCATTAGTCATCCATGCCACCCAAAATTTAAGCTTCTGGCTTTGGCAAAGTGTGACCATATCAAGAATAAATAATGCAGTAGAAATTCTTTCGTGGTTGATATGGATACAAAGTTTGCAGGAGAGCAAGACTATGAGAAGCTGAGAGTGATGAAAGAAAACATGTGCTATGATTCAGGAACTAGTAAATTTGAGAAACATCTTGCTGAAAGGGGAGCAGAGAATGTTTTTTCATGAGACAGCTAAAGCTTACCTTGGAATAACAATCAAGAAAGATGTTATTGTGCCAGCCTACTTTCATGATGCTCAGAGGCAAGGAACAAATGCTGCTGATAGAATTGATGGTCTTGATGTAGAGAGAATCATAAACAAAGTGACAGATGTTTCTCTGTCCTACGGAATGATCACCCCTTTTATTGTTGTATTTGATCCTGGTGGTACTTTTGATATCTCTGTTTTGGAAATTCACAGGATTGATGTTTATGTGGAGAACTCTGTTAATGCGGCTGAATTCAAGAACATTGTGGCTGGAGCTACTTCCCCAGTGGACAACGGACATAAGCATTATGATGACAAAGGTGTTATGGCTACACAAACAACAGATCCAGTTGTTGAAAGAGTTATTCCTCCGCTTGATATAGCCAAGAGATTTTTTCTTGCTGCAACACCTAAAGCACCTCAGAAACATGATGCTGCTGAAAAAGTTTTCTGAAAGTCTTTCTTATGAAGTATATCATGTTCGAAGACCACCCAGTGTCGGGTAAATGAAGATAACGTACGATACTGCCATCACCTTGAGGACAAGGTGATTTTTCACCAGCGGAGTATTGATACGTGAGAGGAAAAGAAACAAATTTTACTATGCTTTAATAATTTACTTTTAGTAAATGGTTTTTCGTATTTTAATTTTGCCTTGGTATGTGGCCAATTAGGTATTTTGGAGAGTATATAAACTAAGAGAGAGGTAAGTGAGTGGTATCTTTTGGATAATTTGAGTGAAACCTTTGGCTATGGGGAAGAGGAGAACTTCCATTAAGGAAACTCACTTGTAATCACTACTATTTCATTATAATCAAGGTTTTATTCTATCTATTTCTCTTAATCTAACCTTTTTTAGATATAAAAGTGTATAATTCTCTTTGCTGTTAGGTGTGTGATAATAGTTCAGATGAAGAAAAAGAGAAGTCTAAAAGTAGAAAAGATAGAAGAAGGAACAAAGACATTGATAGAAATGATCTTAAGAGAGACGAGAAGAAGATTGTTAATGATGGAGATGAAGATGATTTGCTTGAAGGAGTTATTATTAGAAAGAAAATAGGTCTTGATTGGATGTTTCCGCCAGCTCAAAAAGCTGATCCAAACTCTTCTTCTGATGTAGAGGAAAGTCTACATGAGGTGAGGGTGATTTTGATTTAATAGGTTCATATCAAATGGTTTAGTTAATCTTTCTGTTTTAAACATTGATTAGGTAACTAAAGTAAACCCAAAGGAACTAAATCCTTATTTGAAAGACAATGGATCCGGTTATCTCGAGGAAATATCGAAGAAAACACATGGCAAAGATAAGCTTTTATCAAGTTCTATTGTTGGAGAATGGAGATGGTGGTGTGAATTTGAGGATGAAAGCACTTAAGCGTGCTAAGGAACTGTTAAACCAATCAGAGTTTAGTTCAGAAAGAAGATTAGAGATGAGAATACAGTAAATAAGGATGGTTTACCACAGTACAACAAGGTTAAAAATAGAGCTGTTAAGAAGAAGTATGAGTTAAAAATTAAATAATGAGCTGGCAGCTGCTTTAACGGCAAGGACAGAAGGAATATTCAGCAAAGATTTTCGTACAAGTTTTTATATATTACTTTATGTTTATTTTGGGTTTTTTTATCTTGGATGATCATAGTCATGTGGCCTCACCTGTGTGTGATGGAAGTAGATTAGATTTGGATCCTCTGATTAGCTAGGTTACGGTGATTCAGAGAAGGTGTCACTGGTAACTGTGATCTGATCCTGATTTGTAATCGTGTTGCACTTGTTTATAAATAATAAATCTTTCAAAGAGAAAACTTTTTCTGTGGTTATTTGCTTTGGTTATTATTCTATTGATTTTGATATAGAAACAGAGTGGAAAAGATGAAGATAAGCGGAGGAAGACAACATTGTATTATCGAATCTGTGTTACTGTTACATTGAGGTATACGTTTTACACAGAGGAATAAGAAGACATTGAGTTTGTGGAGTTACTGGTTTATAAACTTAACAAATTGGTGCGCTAGTGAGCAATGAACAAAGAACTTTCACCGATAGCTGAGAGTCCACAATCGGGAGGTTCACAATCTGGTGGCTCCATGGATGTTCATGGTGATGAATCAGAGAGTATTCGAGAGCTTAGCTCTCGCCTGGACACTGTTACAAGAGATTTGTAAAAATCAATCGATTATATCTACCAACAGGTACGCAAGGAGATGGATGTATTGCAAGATACTGTTAATCATTCGACTGAGACGACCATTACCAGGTTGTTTACTCAGCAATCTCAGGGATTGTTAGCGCTGTCGCCTCCAGATACTCGTTCTGCAGTACACACCCAAGCACAACCAGAGTTACGAAACCCAATATATTATAGGCAGGACAAAAAACCGATAAGATCCGACGGGATTAGGTTGGGCATGCCACTGACACCGGATGAACGTGGTTTTGGGCGTATGCCTCTGTCTCCACCTGTACTACCACCGCGTGATTTGGATACTACTACTCGGAAGCTGGATATGCCTATTTTTGGTGGATCTAATACTTTTTGTTGGATATCGAAAATTGAGAGGTTTTTTCGATGGAATCGGTACACTGAGTTACAGAAGTTGGAGATGGTATCACTCTGTTTTGAAGAACCTGCATTAGGATGGGGTAACTACGAAATAAATCAGCAGGATTTTGGTTCTTGGGAGGAGTTTAAGGATGCTCTGCTTATGCGTTTTAATAATATCCATTCTCGAGGGCCCAGTCAAGAACTATTTTTCATTAAAAAAGTGGGATCTGTCAGCGATTTTGTCTCTCATTTTGAGAACTTAGCAGCTCAAGTGTCGACATTATCTCAACGGGATCTTGAGGGTATTTTCTTGAATGGTTTAAAACCTGAAGTTCGTGCTGTTGTGTTGATGATGAAACCAGCTAACTTGAAGGAATTGGTAGGCACTGCACTGTCTATAGAGATTGATGTGATGACTAAAATGGTTGCAGACCAGTTACGTGTGAACTCATCCTCAGTTACTCGTGGGACTAATTGTCAATTTCAATCTCCTTTTTGGCGCACTAAACAAGTTCATACTGACACATCACAACCTCCTCCACAACATCGTTCCTGTTTGAATACTAATGACAATGAACTGAATGAAAAGAGGCGTTTGGGATTATGTTTTAAATGCGATGCTCGATGGAGTAGGGGACACAATTATGTCTGTCCTAAAAGTAATTTCCAGTTTCTTACAGTGGTTAACGGGTACGAATTGGAGGTGTTGGATGACAATATGGTTGAAGCAGCGTTAGAAGAAACTCCAGTGCCAGTAGCTAGACAATGTATGCAATTTTTGTTTCAATCATTTTTGGGAATTGATGGTATTACCACCACAAAACTGCGTGGTCATGTGGGTAAAATGTTAGTGGACACATAATTTTATGGCACATCATGTGGTCCACAATTTGAAATTGCCTCTTTGCACAAATAAAGAGTTTGAGATATTATTAGGTACTGGTGTTACAGTCCGCAGTTTGAAGCTGTGTAAGTCAGTGGTTTTTATTTTGTCGGATTTGGCGTTTTCTTCTGACTTCATTGTGTTAGAATTGGGCTCAGCGGATATCATTTTGGGCATTCAATGGCTTCATACTCTAGGTACATGTGAGAAGAACTGGGACTCACATTCTTTATCGTTTCTTTATCAAGGGCAGAAGGTTGCATTGCAAGGAGAAGCTGAGTTGCATGGTGATGTAGG
>KE157166.1:31705-51827 GCA_000411055.1 Leavenworthia alabamica
CTACTACTCTTTACAATCTCTTTACTCTACTACTTTCTTTCTTTTAGTATGTTAAATTAACTCTATTTTAAAAACTAAAACTATTTTATATTTTATTTTGTTTATCTTATAATCTTCTATATATGAAATATGTTAAATTATATATAAATAGAAAATATTACTCCGCGCTGCGAAGCTAGCGGGTTATTACCTAGTAATCTATTATTTTTCAGAGGCTTTTTCATTCTAAATATATGTATGTATCTCTCTCTTAAATGGCAATTTCATTTTTATACTTCCCATTAAACATTATAAAATTTGAACAAAAATCATTTAAATATGATTAAGTCAATAACATTAAAATAAAAGTAACCTAAACGAGCTGTAGACTCAAGATTTCTCAAGTCGCACCTGTGGTTCAGTTGAAAGCAACTCTTCTCCTTTCGTAATGAGTCTTCATTTAAAAAAAACAGATGTGAACACTGATCATCCTGTTTGCATTTACTAGCTGATTGTAGCTTCACCGTTCACTAAACTGCTTCTCTCTTCTTCATTGCTATTGCTATTGCTTTTCATTGGCTTGTCATTACTATCACCACCTGTTCTCCTGACATCTTTCTTCTTCAGGGCAAGTTCTTCTCCAGATGAAACCTTTGATGCACGGTCCTTTGACGAAGTATTTACATATTTCCTTGGAGAACCCTTGTCTTTGGTAGAATCACTTGTCGGCTGTTGTTTTTGACTGTCTTTGTCTGTCTCTGATTCAGGAAGTAAAGCCCGTACACTAAGCCGAAGCTGACCCTTTTCATTCACCTGCATTATCCATGTTTCTTTGTTCAGCAAATCATTTCCAATTAGTTATAATGTTTTAAAGACGCAAGAACTTACTGACCTCTATTAGTTTGACATCAATGCGGTCTCCTACTTTAAAGGCCTGAAAGGACAAGAGTATAATATGGATAAGCGTATGTGAAAAAACCTGAATCAAAGATGAAACACTTTCTAGGAAGGAAGAGGTAATGCTCACATCCTCTGGTTTTGCAAGCCATTCAGCACTTAGCTCACTGATATGGCAAAGTCCTTCACGCCCAGGTGCAATCTCTACAAAGGCGCCATAAGGAGCCATTGACTTGATTTCACAATTCCTGGTAACCAAAAAGAGAGAGGTCAGAGTCCAAATCCATATACGCTTCTTGGCCAGAGAAAGCATATGAAGGATAAGATACATACCTGTAAATATCTCCAACAGCTGGAACCATTGTCAATCCACTAATTATTGCTTTCGCCCTTTCCAGACTCGCCACATCGTTAGCCATAATTTTGACCTTGACAAAGATAACAATAAAGAGGACATGATGAAGAAAATTCATATATATACATTAAGAAGAATGAAAATATTTCTGAATATCTTACAGTTCCATCATCTTGCATATCAATGGCCTCAACTCCAGATTCTTCAATGATGCTCTTTACTTTCTTACCACCAGAACCAATAAGAAAGTATACTTTGCTTGGATGAACCTGCAAAACATGAAACGCTAACAATCTTTAGTTCAAGGCAATAAGCTGTTAGAGTGGAAAATTAGTTGAAGCCAAACCTTCATTATAAGTATCAGTGGAGCGTATTTTGAGAGGCTCAACGTAGGAGGCGGTGAGCACTTGGCCATTTCAGCTACACAGAAAGGAGAAAAAATAGTAAATTACATCTTAAACGTCATATATTTTTGAAGGATTAGCTAGTTCCATTATCTAGAAACTATATATCCCAAAGTCTATCAGTGTGAGACAAATAATTCATGAATATCCCAAAATTCTTACCAAGAATATGGCGACGCCCAGCTTTTGCCTGTATCAGAGCCTTCTCCATTATCTGTAAAGTGATTCCTCCTACCTAGTTCATGATTAAAGAGAAGGGAAGAAAAATAATCACAAGATGTTACCAATAGATTTATCTATTGCCATAACTAGGAAACGGATAATTACCTTAATGTCCATCTGAAATGCTGTAACTCCATCTTCATTCCCAGCAACCTATTGATAAATAAATCAAAATGTCAGCATTCCAGCCAATGTGATAACCATCAAGGTAATCCTTATATTTTCTGACCTTAAAGTCCATATCACCGGATGCATCTTCAGCTCCAGTGATGTCGGAAAGGATAAGGGGAGATCCATCACCACCAAATTCTTCAGTATCCCAAACCATTCCCATTGCTATGCCAGCAACAGAACATTTGACTGGAACTCCGGCATCTTGCAAAGCCAAGCAACCACCACAAACAGATGCCATGCTGCCACATTTTTTTATCCACATAAGAAGCAAGTATAAAATTTGTCATTCAAACAAGTGTGTGCAGATCCTACAGCCAGAAAAAGAAAGGTAACCTTGAAGAACCATTGCTTTCAATTACTGTACTTTCAACGCGTATCGTGTAAGGAAAGTCATCATCACTAGGTAATATGGTCTCCAATGCTCGCTCTGCTAGTGTCCCATGACCTATTTCTCTTCTACTGGGTGCGCCAATTCGTCCAACTTCACCAACAGACGATGGAGGGAAAGTGTACTGAAACATCACAATGAGTAGCTTAGAAAATCTCAAAAAATAAAAATGAAAGGAGACACTAAGGATTAAAATTCCTGCAAATAGCTCTGTCATAAGCTATAAATTGTGTCAAATGAAACTGCAATTCTGCAACTAACAGCTAGGTAGTAGCAGCAAAAAACCTTAATTCCACCTATTAAAAGTTTCTGTAAATAATAATAAAAGAGTGAAAAGAAGAACAAATATTGAATAGACCTGAAGATAGAACCTCTTGTATTCATCAGAACCCTCAAGGTTGTCAATTCGCTGCGCCATTTGTTTATCACCAAGAGTAACAACTGCCAGTGCCTGAAAGAATCATACAATAAAGTTTCTTGTACAACCTACTTCCTCAACATACTTTAAAAGCGATAAGACAAAGGATTGACATTTGAAATAGTCACGCAGGGTTTCCCTAGAAGACAACATTCCTCTGTTACCTGTGTTTCACCACGTGTGAACAGAGAACTTCCATGTGCCCTGGGAAGCAGTCCACATCTTGAATTAATTGGTCGAATCTCATCCAGAGTCCGACCATCACTTCTTTTGCCTCCCTATGGATGAAGAAATATATGATAATGAATCAGTAAAACATGTTCCATACAAGTGAAAACAAATTTGAAAATTTAGGAAATAATTACTAGGAGACTATGTGAAATGTTTGTTAAGCATGATTCTTTACTGTAGTATAGTTCATAAAATGTTTATAATGATCTAAAAAAAGCCTATCAACATACACGTATATGGTAGAAATATCATGATATCAAATGTTATACCTCAACAATTCGCCTCCGTAGGAGCTTTGACGATACTTCTTTGAAGACCAGCTTGACATCTACTTCAGAAAATAGCTGGACAAGGGAAATGGCTAGTTTATTAACATAACATAAACAAATGAATAGGAGAAAAGGTCAATATGAAGTTATCATGTAGAAAAAGGTTAAGAGACTCACTAATGGAATAGGTTTCCGAGGGATGGGCCTAATGTGAACATCACCTTGGTCCACTTCACCTTCAGGAACCACTTCCTCATCCTCGTCTTCATCCTCCAAGAGATCTGGTTGTGCTTCTATGGTTCCAAATGCTACCTCATCAATAACATATCCCTTCTCTGTCAGTATTGTCAAGACCTTTTCTTCCAGCGACGATATGGCTTTCCTTCTCGATATTTTGCTCTTAATTTGTAACGCTTTGGTCAATTCCTCACCAGCAAGTTCCTGTGTACAGAAAACATTTCATTTGACACATGAATTACAAGAGAATATCACTGCAATTCCATTCTGGCAGTGGCACAAGGTGTATAACATACTTTCACATGCTTGTATAGCTCAGGAGGTGGTAATCTGATAGCATCAAGCATTTTGGCCTTTCCATATTTCTTTGCTAAAGCTTCAATAGCAATACATGTAGCCTGTACAGCATCCTGGTAAAATTTGAAAAAGCCTCACATTTAGTACCTAATCCAGATATTTAAAAATTGAAATAATCTCAACTAAAACTTTGAAATACCTGTCCAACTTTAACAGCTTGGAGCAGCATTTCCTCAGGAAGAAAATTACTGTATCCCTGCAATCTCACATATTTGCAATGAGCAAAACATAACAGGGGGAAATGTGCAAATCTTGCAAACTCAGGTAAAGATTATAGTTGACCTCTATCGTCAAAATTGCAGTATCTGTTCCAGCTAGAAACAAATCTAGCTGTGATTCTTCCATCTCCTTCACAGTTGGATTGACGATAAATTCGCCCCCAATAAGACCAACCCGAACTCCTGCAATGGCTTTCGAATTTGGTACTTCCGAAAGAGCTCTGCGGTATTCATTCATTACAAAGCCATGTCAATGTCAGCAAGATAAAAAACCTTCACTTACAAAAAAACAGAAACGAAATGACCCTACATACACAGCTATTCCAGCAGATGTGACAGCTAAAGCATCAGGTGCGTGTAATCCATCATAACTCAAAACCTGAAACCACAAAAAAGAAACAGTTCAATTAAGGATGAGTCCCAAACCAAGGAGATGAAATGATGAATACAATCATCCCATACAAGAAAGCGCATGCCAAAAAGGTATTTTGTTTCAACCCCTGATTCATCATGAGTAAAGACCATATCTTTACTTCCCCAGTAACCCCACCCGAAAAATACTTGAATAGTATAAAAAAGAGGTCTATATATAGGACCATAAAGAAATACACGGAGAAAGATCATACCCAGGATAATATCTGAGTTTCGTTGTAGAAACCTTTGGGCATAGTGGGGCGTAGAGGTCTATCAATCAACCTACAAATCAGAACCTGCATAAACAATCAAAAGTAGAAAAATGTTAAGAAGGATGGAGAAATAAAAGAAACACACCATCCATTAGCGAATGAGTAAATACCTCGTGATCTTTGGTTCTCCCTTCTCGCTTAAAAAATCCACCACTGTACCATAAGAAGTTCCATTTAGATAATCATTTAGGCAATGAACTGGTTTTTGCTTATAACAAGAGGCTCCAAAAATAGCAAAGGATTAGAAAAACCCTTACCTAGTTCGACCTACAGCTGAGAATCGTTCCTGATAGTGAACATAAAGAGGAAGAAAATCTGATGGCTCACTTGGAACATCGGCTAAACAAACAGATGTATAGACAATCTACAATGACATAAGACAGAGTAATAATTAGCACCAAAATACCCACCACAGCTTACCAATATAACAAAATGAGTTAGAGAACAAAAAAAAGAGGTTAATTTGAAGATGAAGCACACTAACAGTTTCTCCATCTGTCACTGTTACCGCAGAGCTTGCTTGTCTTCCCATAAGACCAGTCTCTACTAAAATCTAGACAAAGGAAAAATAATGAAACAAAAAAAAAACTTAAAGCAGCGTACTTTGAGCTTCTATAGTTTTGAAAGATAAGGTTCTCAAATTCAAACAAAACATGTTCTCATTAAGTAAACAAATCCAATCAAATTTTGTAGCTTTTTGACGAAAACTGACCTCTCTATTTCCGAAAGGAATTTTGACAGAAACGTGGTTAGGAAAAGCCAAAGTTCCATGGCCGTCGGAGTTAGTTTCTTCATTAATATCTGGCTTAATTAGAGCTCTAACACTGAATTTACTGGCGCCACCTGCGGAGAGAAGAGAGAGGGAGCACAATTTTCCTTCCGCACTGCTGCGTTCACCGGAGTGAAAACGAGAGTAATCCCGGGAACGGAAAATCCGACTCCGGTGAATTGGCCAGAAGTGTGGAGTAGTGTGAAGCGCGTTACTTGGACTCGTCAGCATCTTCGTCTTCTTTTAGAGAGAGAAAGACTTTATCCGTTTGTCTTGAGTTTTCACTTTTCAGGCGTTGCGGAGTATTGTTTCCGGTTTTAAATCGAACCGTAGTGGTTTTAATTACCAAAATTGGTATTTCCAAAATCAAGAGCCTATACCGAAACATGAACTTAATTTGCTTTCATATGGGCTTCATTCAATATAAAAGTAGTCATTAGTAACAAACGGGACTTTCATACATTTTTCGGGTTAAGGCCCATTATTATATTAGAATATACAGGCCCATTAGAAAACAAATCACAGACGTAGCTCCAACAATTTTTTTTTTTTGTTGCATGCTCAATAAAATGGAGACATCTTCGGTAATATTAAATTAGTATTTAAACAGCCAATACTTTGGATCAGTTCTGCAATAAATTATATTATTTTAGAAAAACAAAGTTAATTTCAAAAGGCTATATAATACTTAATAAACATTGTCTACTATTATACATTTAATTAATATGCAATTGGACATGTCACATTACACCGTAATTAATTTATTTCATGCAACGACAACTTCTTTACACAATTCTCTACGAAATATACTTTGGTCTTATTTTTACTAATCATATAATGAAAATAACCTATGATATTATCCTCAACCCAAAGGTTGCTTTCTTCAACTCAATTTTTTTTAGGGGTTTAAGAACAAGTCGTTGTATTTTCACTATATTATTTAACTCCAAGTTGATTTACATTTAATCGTATGATGGCTTGTTAATTTTCTATCTTGGTATACCGTACACTTGTTATATATATAATTACTTGGTCATGAATTGATAAATATCATATATTATGTCATCTTATTTTCAATTCTCATGTGGAAGTCATAATAGATATCACTTAAGCTTCATTGAGTCTCATTTATCAGCGTATATAATTAACTAAAATATGCAACAAGGCAGAAGAACATTTCAAAGTAGTTCGTACGTATGTTTCTGGCTTTATATATTAATGATTTATCTATCTTAATTTAAATTAATTTGACTGACCTATTCGACATTGAAATGATGTTTTTATTTAATTTTCTTTACAGACGGCCCATTTTGTGCATATATATATCTAAAGTCATGGTTGATCTCATAAGCCATTAATTAACACAATTAAATCACAACATTTTCAGCAAAACAAGATGAAGATTGTAAAGTTTTCTGTTCTCTTCTTGATTTGGTTTATATTTCCTGGTGCGTTTGCTCAGCTGAGAGTCGGATTTTACAGTGAGTCTTGTTCTCAAGCTGAGCCTATCGTAGCGAGAATTGTCACCGAGGAGTTCAGTCGTGACCGTACAATCACGGCCGCCTTGACTCGGATGCATTTCCACGACTGTTTTGTTAGGGTAAAACAATTCTCATCAATTGTTCATTTTTTAGTTTTTATATATATTTTTACTACTGATTAAAGAGAATTAAGTTTTCATATTATTTATTAGTTTTTTTAAGTTGAATAATTATAAAACCAACAAAATATACAATTTTCAATCCAAAAATAAATAAAATAGACTTTTCAAAATACTGAATAAATTGATAATATGTCGTTTTATATTTTTCATTTGAATCATTTAGGGTTGTGATGCCTCTCTCCTGATAGAGCCAACGCCGACTCGAGAGTCGGAAAAAAGAGCTGTTCAAAATGGTAGTGTAAGAGGGTACGAGCTTATCGACCGGATCAAAGCGGCTCTCGAGGCTCAATGTCCGAACAAGGTCTCGTGCTCAGACATAATAGCGCTTGCCACACGTGACTCTGTGTTCTTAGGTGGAGGATCGAACTACTCAGTCCCTACCGGACGCCGTGATGGCTTTGTGTCGAACCGTGTAGATGCTGAATCGATCCTCCCTGGACCAACCCTCCCCGTCGAAAATACGCTAACATTTTTCGGCAACAAAGGGATGAATGTTTTAGATGCGGTGGCTCTTTTGGGTGCACACACTGTTGGGGTTGGGTCTTGTGGTAATTTTCAGGACAGGCTCTCCAACTTTGAAGGAACCGGACAGCCAGACCCATCCATGGACCCTGCTTTGGTTGCCAGGTTTTTTAAACCGTTTATTAACTAATATAGTCTATACAGTTAATGAAGTGTTTTTCAAAATAATATTTTTAGTAATCCTGAAAAAAATCTGGCTCGAGTTTAAAACCTTTTAAATATATGAATGGACTTTAAAATATATTATCATTATTTGAAAATGTTTAAATTGGGAAACGAACAAGTTTATATAAGTATATACATTTACTCTTATAGTTTATCAACTATAATATATATTGATATGTAGAGTTATATAGTGACCACAAAGACAATTATGTGTTTAGATAAGCAAAATAAATTAAATTTTGTGGAATGATTTAATGAAGAAAATAATAATTTACACAAAGAATTTAAACTAGCTAGGAATTTTTTGATTAACAAAAATACGTAAATGATATATTTTGAATTATTTTCATATAGTCTAAGGATCACATGTGCGGGTCCGAACCCCGTCGCAGCACTGGACCAATCGACGCCGTTATCATTTGACAACTTGTTCTTCGGTCAGCTCAGACAGAGGAAAGGAGTTTTGCAACTTGACCAGCGGCTCGCGACCGATCCAGCTACTGCTAATGTAGTGTTACGGTACGCGACCGACAACGAACTATTCAAACGCCAGTTCGGAATAGCGATGGTGAAGATGGGAGCCATTGACGTACTTACTGGTCTTGCCGGTAATATCAGGAAGAATTGTAGAGAATTCAACTGATAAACCTTTTATCTTGTTTTAAAATCTATTTCTTGATTTGTGAATGGTGATTATTTGTGTTGACAAATGTGTGTTATTAATTATGTGGATGTATATCTTTTAATAAGAGGTGTTGAATATATTAATAAATTGTTGGGCATGGGCCTCGTTACTTTGTTTTAGCCGGCCCTCATTGCTGGGTTTTTTTTCCTCCTTTATCTTTTTTTGTCTTTTCCTATATTATTTAATATTTATTTTCATAATGCTCTGCAAGTTCAGTGGACAAATCCATAAAACTCGACTCTGTATGTCGGCAAAAACTTTTCTTTGTATATACAATGTATATATATAACTCTGCTTGATCTGTAAGGAAAAAACATTTTTTACAGTGAAAATAATTTCATTAGTTGTCACATATTATAATGAATTATGAGGTTTCTTTTATCGACGCTTAAAGTTAAAAAGAAAATTTGTAAATGTGGTTTATCATAATATCTGCATATTTTTATTTGTATTAATATTGAATTTCAACAATAATAGATATATTTTAACGGCTGTTATATGATTTTAAAATATTTCTGAAATCAAAAGTAATTTAAGAAAAAAATACTCTTTCATGTATGTATACACTCATTCACTCGTATATGTTAATTTATCGTATACATATATATTTAGTGTAAATACGTCATGAATGTATCATATCGAACACACACATACACACGTACATTATATATCATGTAAAGTATCAAGTGGTGAGTGATCCCGTGCATGTGACAGAGCAGGACCACATATGAATGATCTATGATTTTAAGGCCATACAAAATCTAAATGTCTTACAAGATTTGAGATATTGCAGGACCACACTAATCATTTATATGCTAAACTTTGGTATTTTTCTTCTCTTTCTGTGAACCTAGACTCTAGTTATATTCTTAACTATATAAACATTTAGGATATCTGAGGTTTATACTGTTTAAATTACTATCTCCTCAGATATATCTAATTAACAATATCGAAAACGAATTAAACAATAAGTACCAAGATATATTAAACTAGTAAAATATTCCAATAAATAAACCCATTAAATTAAATTTTAATTATCCAAGCTGTAATAATTGCATGTTTCCAAAAGATTAAGTATCTATAGACAATTAATGTTTCACTTTGGCAACAAAAGCTGTCTTGTGTGCGTGTGGACATAACCAAAATAATTGAATTTGATGTAGGCGGGTGAAACACATACTAGTACTATTCACACGACTCACACTGTGCCCTAAAAGCATAACCACATGTTGGTCGGTGTCCCCTGAGATCCAAATATATATATATATATATATATTATAATATAAGGTTATATGAAAAATAAAATTATGTTTTTAATATCAAGTTGATAGAAAATGCCAAGTAGATTTATATAATAAACAGACAAACTATAATATATTATTAATATCGAACTATTCTTGTCGGCACATATATATGATGTGTGATCACTTGATTTTTTACGTACTTAGATATATATATATAAGTTGTATTATTAAAAAAGGACAAATACGAAAACAGCTATACAAGTATACAGAAACAGAGGGTATCTGAAGATGCAAGTTGTCTTCCTACTGTCTTTATTAATTTAAAAATAAAATAAAAGTTGTCTCCTATCGTCTTTCTACACTCTACCTTTTGCATACGTCTACGCACACTGATCTATGTACGGACTATTTTATTCTCCATTTAGAGCTAAATACACTGAATATACACACCCTAATCCCACGGATCATTTCATTTATACACTGAATATACATAGTAATTCACATTTCTCTATTCTTAATTTCATTTATTAACATGCATGCATATGTGCAAACTCTACTCTCATAATCGTTAGTTATCGTATGACATAGTTATTAATTGGGAAAGATCAACGTCTTTATGAGCATGCAATGGGTTCTTCTACAACACATCCACTTGAGTAATACTCGTAAATTAGTTATAACTAATCAACACCAAGATTCAATACACCATGATATGTTTATTTTAATATTAATTACTTCAACGTTATTGAAGTAAATTATATATCAGTTGATAATTAAATTAAAATTAACGGTTCTACGAAACCACCCCTACAAATATTTTCCTCATTTTCATAACTATTCGAAACTTAATGACCAAGAAAAACATTTTGATTTCTTTTAACGTAAGTGACAAAAATAATCTTTTAGGCGACTCTGTTGCATGACGCCAAAAATAGTCTTATCTCACTGAACAAAATACAAACTAGGTAACGATAAGGAGTTCACTGTATCTGGAAAATATCTGTCCAAGGTACTGCTAATAACATTAATAATTTCCATTTTTATTAAAACGATGAAAGCAACTATGCATCACAAGTATTTTCAGAAAAAACTATGCATGAGAAGCAGTAGACTTCACTTTTTTTAGGCACTCGATCACTATTTGTTAGACTTTTATATAAAAAATATTATTATTAAATTCTGATAAATAAAAGCGGAAACCAAATGGTACGGGACTACGGTTTAGCAGAACCGGGCAAACCCATCTGGGTTCTGACACTCAAATTACCTGGATTGAACATATTATATATCATTTGCAAGTGTAACTCTGAACTTATTAGATCTATTCTTTGTTTGATAAATTTATCAACAACTTTGGAGATATGATAATATAGAAAGTGAGATTCTAATATATTTTATGTTCCAAGCATGGCAAATCAAATGCTTATAATGGATTATATAATTCATGCAACAAAATTTAGTATAGGTTATATAATTCAAATATATTATAATGAACCCACTAAAAGATAATGATAAACCACATATATATTAAAAAACAAGGAAATTTTTATTATTTAAGAAATATTACTCCTATAAATTCATTACCTTACCCTCAACTCACCAACTCTCACAAACTTAGATTCAAATATTCTTGAAAGCAATGGACCAAGAACATACTCCACATACCCCAACCGGCCATAGTCACACCGCCNCAGTAACC
Source organism: Leavenworthia alabamica (assembly GCA_000411055.1). Classification (NCBI taxonomy): domain Eukaryota; kingdom Viridiplantae; phylum Streptophyta; class Magnoliopsida; order Brassicales; family Brassicaceae; genus Leavenworthia; species Leavenworthia alabamica. The sequence goes on from KE157166.1 coordinate 43,288, forward strand.
AAGACATGTGACCAGACCATGATAGTGAGCAACAACTTACCAAATCATAGTGTGAGTGATTTGGGATTTGGAGGTTGTAACACTTCTTCTAATTACTTATTTGGTGGGTCATCTCAAGTTCCTTCTTTTTTTCTTGGTCTTTCTTCTTCTTCTTCTCCTCCTCCTCATGCTTCTTGTTCAAGCTCTTCTTCAGCTAGCTCTTCCTCTTCATATGTTGGTGGATGTGATAGTCAAAGCAATAATGGCAACATGGAGAATCTCTTAACAATGTCTGGCCAATTGGGTTACCATGAACCTAATCATCATCATTGCTCAAATGTCACATCAGTTTTGTGCCCATCTAATCAAAACTCCAATTTCCACTACCAACAAGGTAAACAAAAAAAAACATAATTTGCATGACTCTTTTTGTCTTTGTCCTCTAAAGTCTCAACACACTCTCTTTCCCCAAAAAACAATCCAATTCTTATTCTAAGTGGGTTTCAACTTTCAACTAAAGCATTGTTTTTTTTTAATATAGCGATTTAATTAATATTACTTTTTGGTTAACTTTATTTCTAGTATTGCCTAACAATTTCATACTTGAGAGTTGAGAGAAAGTTCTCATGAAGACGTAATTATAAAATTCAGGGGCTATAACAGTGTTTATAAATGGAGTTCCGACGGAAGTGTCAAGAGGAGGAATAGACATGAAAACAACGTTCGGAGAAGACTTGGTTTTGGTTCATTCATCAGGTGTTCCTCTTCCTACTGATGAGTTCGGTTTTTTGATGCATAGCTTACAACACGGTGAAGCTTATTTCCTGGTAATAATTCAATTATATATNATATATATGTGTGTGTGTAAACGTACTTGTTTTTTGTTCTCACTTTGGTGTTGAAAATAGAGATGGAACCCAATTTTGGTAAAGTCCTAAATTGTCTACTATAATATATATATTTAATCATCATAATTTAATAATATAAAGTCTTTCGTAAGAAAAAGAGAGTTTGAATCTAGTTGATGAGTGTTGGTTTGTGTAGTAAATGAACATGATTTTGTAAGACTTCGTTTGTGATTTTGACCTGGGTTTTCACATTTGAATCAACATTATTAGTTTTTTTTTGTATTCTTTTTTTTATATAATAAAAAAAACATATTAAGTTATTTAAATAATTTTATCAAAATTTCACAGAATTCATTAATTTTAATGTTTCAAACTGATGAGTATTTTTGAGAAATATACACTCCTCTCTTCTCTTATAGTGACAAGTATTTGTCTTAGAAAATTGACTGTTAAAAATCGATATTGACCTATTAGGGTTTCCTCTCTCTCTCTCTCACTCCCATTTCTTGAAATAATACGATTTTGGAATCCAATCAAAAATCTTTCATCGATTAGTTAATGTTTTTTTAAAAAAAAAATTTTGTTGTTATTTGTTGTTTTGGTTTTGAGACAGATTCCAAGACAGACATGAACTGGCTTTACTCAGTTGTGTTATGAAGTGATGCAACAGATGCCTTGTTATTATATCTTAGACTTTATGCAACTGCTCCATTCATTATTTTTTTTCTTTTAATTTTGAGTCTATCTTATGTTGTTTCTTAATATTGTAATTTATTATTAAAAAAAATAGATGCAGTCAAAAGCTTTTATCAGATTTTGTATTCCTGCTCTCTCAAAAATAAACCTTTTATTAACAACTCTAAGCAAGATCTTATTCGTATAGATAAGACCAAAATCTTGTATTGTAAAGCCAACAGCTGCTGGTTAGATCTAACCTTGTGAACAACAAGTGAAAAGGTTATAGTAATATTGGAAGAAAAAACCTATATATTCAATATTAATCAGTTTATATTCAATTACTTCTCTAATCTAATGAACTGAACACTACAAGAAAATAGGTGAAATCTGACTGCCAAATCCATCGGAAATGGTTATTTCTAATGGATTTTTTTTCGTTGGTTCCAGAGAATCGGAAATTTAAATACGTCAAAATTGATCAAAAAATTTTGACGGATTTTGACAGATTTTGACGGAATATTTATGACGGTTTCTGACAGAATATTTATGACGGATTCTGACGGATATATTTCCGACGTATTCCGACTGAATACATTTCCGACGGATTGTGACGGATTTCGTTATCTAATGAACTGAAATCAATCATGGTCAAGACACGAATTCAATCATAGCATTTGAAATCCTCTATCCTAGAATCATTTCTAACTATAAATTCAATATGAATCAGTTTATATTCAATTAATTCTCTGATCTAATGAGATGAAATCAATCATGGTCAAGACACGAGTTCAACCCTAGCATCTGAAATCCTCTATCCTAGAATCATTTCTAAGTATAAATTGATGACAAACACAGAAAAAACAAAAGCATACCTGAATAACAACAAATCCATAACACCACAAACATCTCAAACACTAAATTTTCTCTTAGAATTGATCTAGAAACAAAGAACAAGGAAAAACTCACATATCTTAACCTCATATCTTAGAACTTTGAAAGTAAATATCATAAAACAAGAGATCAACAAAAACTTTTATCTTAAACCTTTAACTTTCTGAAATCTCTTATCGACAAACTTTTTTTTTCCAAAATCCCTCAACAACAATTTAAAATCACCAATAACTAGACAAGTAAAAAAAATATGGTTCTACGTGTTCTAAGGAATTTCAGGTCGAAACTCGATATTTACTTAGATTCATAGAAAAACGGGCTTAAGGCCGAAAAATCCAATTAACTGAAGAGTCTGGACCGTCTGATCCCTCACTAGACTTCCTCATCTATAAAACCGGATATGAACGTTACAATGTTATTTATAATTTGTTGCTTTTTCTTCTAAAATTCTTTGAGATCTTTATAAATTCTAAACTTTTATTTTAGAAAAATATTAAGTTATTTTTGTTGTTGTATGCATGAATTGTTTTTATTGATAATTTATTTTATCAAAAATATTATTATTTTATCTCTTATATATTTAATAATCGTTAAAATTGGTATTTTATTTTATTATATTAAATTTTATTCTTCTTATTAGATAACAATACGTGTCAAAATTTTCATTAACGAGATTACGATACATGTAGCTAGATATAAGATATTAACAAATGTACAGTATAAAAATAGAGATAAATTTATTTTTTCCAATTTAACTAAAATAATTTTTTTTCCAGTTTATCAAAAAAAAATATAACTTACAATTTTTTAAACAAGTTATTTATAAAATAGTAATAAAACATATTACTTTATAATTAAATTAAAAATTTACAAAATAGTTTCTAATATAGATTATATTTTTATGAAATTAACATTGTTAGATTTTATATAATTTAACCTTCAGAATATATATTTAATCAATAAAATTTAAACTTTTGTTAAAAATTTAATTTTTTAATAGAGTTTTACCACAACTGGTAAATAATTATATAATAAAATATTAATATATTAACATAAATATATCACAAAAAGGTATTTGTTAATTTTATTAAAAAAAAAGAAAAAGAAAAAGTTCATTCTCTTAAGAAGAAAATGGTTTTTTTTTTCTTTTTAGTTATAACTCTAAACATATAAAAAGTTGATATGTTTTAAACAAATTTTAAATGAAATAAATAAATAATTTTATCAATTTTTATCACAAATATTAATACAAATATCATTTTGCATCTAATATTTTGCATAAATACCATATTGTTTGTGAATGTTTTAAAATATCATTCAAAAATAAAATAATATTAAAGAGATTAGTAATAAGAGTTAAGATTGAGAATTTAATATTTAAAATTTAATATTTAGGATTTAAAATTTAAAATTTATGGTTTAGTATTTAGTGTTAGGATTGAATATATAGTATTAAGATTAAAGTATTTAATGTTTAGAGTTTACAATTTTGGATTAGTATTAAGAATTAATATTTAGTTTTTATAATTTATTATTTAGTGTTTAATATTTACGATTAAAATTGTTTAGAATTTAAAATTATATAATTATTTTTCATTAGAAAAAATTTAGTCAGTTGTTATGTTATATTTTTGTAAATTGCAAAAAATGTATTTTATTTATAAAATAAATTTTTCATTAATAGTATTTATGCAATTTTCTCTTGTTGTTTGTTATTGTTAAATTTTTACAAATAAATCATATAAAAATCATATTTTTCATTTTTAATGCCTCAAAAATAATTTTTTAAATTATTATTTTATCTAATTGATAATATTATACACTATGCATGTATTCATCTCTGATAATTATAATGATAAATTAATAATCTATATTTATAAAGGCGAAAAGAATGCCTCTGAAACTGTTTTGATATCAATAACCAAATAAAATACACCAGTATTATAAAATAATATCAGTAATATCAGTGTTATATTTTACAGATAATCAGTATTATATAAACATAATTATTTTGTTTTTGAAGAAAGAAATAAAAGATTGTCTCACTTCTCACGCGCTTTATTTGAATAAAAAATGAGTATCAATTAAAAACAGCGATTTTGGTGGGTTTTAATGACACGCGCGCTACGCGCAACAGATGCGCGTAAGTTAATTAATAGTGACGCGTGATATTATAACCTGTGGGCTCTACCAGTTTAGACCAAACATTTGTTGGGCCTCGATAAAGCTCAAGTAGTCCAATTAAAATACTGGCCCATGTCGTTTAGATTTTTACTCAGTTAAATCATAGGCCCAAAACTACTAAATACGTAACACGCCTGACTTTTGTTTTGATTTTTTTTAATACGATGGAAAGAAACTAAATATTGAAGACACAAGGACATAAAAAAAACCAATGCAATGGCGGGATGCAGACTAGAGTATCATCGCCTTTCATCTCGAAAGCTCTTTCATTGTCATCTAACCTCAACGAGCTTCGTCGTATCCATGCTCTTGTAATCTCTCTAGGCCTTGAAGGCTCTGACTTCTTCTCCGGTAAGCTTATCGACAAGTATTCCCATTTTCGTACACCCTCCTCTTCCCTCTCTGTTTTCCGGCGAGTTTCTCCGGCCAAAAATGTTTACCTCTGGAACTCTATCATCAGAGCGCTTACTCATAATGGTTTATTCTCTGAAGCCCTCGAGTTTTACGAGAAACTCCGAGAAACCAAGTTTTCGCCTGATAAGTACACGTTTCCTCCGGTCATCAAAGCCTGTGCGGGATTGTTCGATATCAAGATGGGAAATTTGGTTTGTAAACATATATCAAAACTTGGTTTTGAATCGGATTTATATGTAGGCAATGCACTTGTGGATATGTATTCTAGAATGGGATTGTTGGTTAGAGCACGACAAGTGTTCGACGAAATGCCTGTGAGAGATCTCGTGTCCTGGAACAGTTTAATTTCCGGGTATAGCTGCCATGGTTACTACGAGGAAGCCTTGGAAATTTATCATGAGTTGAGGAATTCTTGGATTGTGCCAGATTCCTTCACGGTTTCAAGTGTTTTGCCTGCATTTGGGAATTTGCAGGTTGTCAAACAAGGACAGGGACTTCATGGTTTTGCTCTCAAGTCAGGTGTTAGTTCCGTTGTGGTGGTTAACAATGGACTACTTTCAATGTACTTAAAATTTAGCAGATTTATGGATGCAAGACGAGTTTTTGATGAGATGGCCATTCGAGATTCCATCAGTTACAATACTATGATCTGTGGATATTTCAACTTAGAGATGTATGAAGAATCTGTGAGGGTGTTTTTGGAAAATTTGGATCAGTTCAAGCCAGATATCTTAACAGTTAGTTCTATTCTCTGTGCCTGCGGACACTTAGGGGACTTGCGCTTAGCAAAGTACGTTTATGACTATATCTTGAGGGGTGGCTTTGTGCTTGGAGTTACTGTTAAAAACATTCTAATTGATGTGTATGCAAAGTGTGGTGATGTGATCGCTGCAAGAGATGTTTTCGAGAGCATGGAATGTAAAGATACTGTTTCGTGGAACTCGATAATTAATGGATATATACAAAGCAGAGATCTTGTGGAAGCCATGAAACTCTTTAAGAAGATGATGATCATGAGAGAGGAGGCGGATGACATTACTTACTTGATGCTTATATCTATATCCACGCGTCTGGCTGACTTGAAATTTGGGAGAGGGCTACACTCAAAGGGGATAAAATCTGGAATAAATTTCAATCTTTCTGTTAGTAATGCTTTGATTGATATGTATGCGAAGTGCGGGGAAATAGGAGATTCTCTGAAGATATTCAATAGTATGGAAACACGGGATACAGTAACATGGAACACTGTTATTTCAGCATGTGTTCGTTTTGGTGATTTCTCAACTGCTTTGGAGGTAACTACTCAAATGAGGAAGAGTGAAATGGTGCCTGATATAGCTACTTTCTTAGTTACCTTGCCTATGTGTGCTTCACTTGCTGTAAAACGACTAGGCAAGGAGATCCATTGTTGTCTTTTAAGGTTTGGATATGAATCAGAGTTGCGAATAGGGAATGCACTAATTGAAATGTACTCAAAATGTGGTTGTCTGGAGAGTTCAATTAAAGTATTTGAACATATGAGTAAAAGAGATGTTGTAACATGGACAGGGATGATATATGCATATGGAATGTATGGTGAAGGTGAGAAAGCTCTTGAAGCTTTTGATGATATGGAAAAATCTGGTATTGTTCTGGATAATGTTGTCTTCATTGCTATCATCTATGCTTGCAGCCACTCTGGTTTGGTAGAAGAAGGTTTGGCTTGCTTTGAAAAGATGAAAAATCACTACAAAATAGATCCGATGACTGAACATTATGCGTGTGTGGTTGATTTGTTGTCCCGGTCACAGAAGATCTCGAGAGCCGAAGAATTTATCAAAGCAATGCCGATAAAACCGGATCCTAGCATATGGGCATCTCTACTAAGAGCTTGTCGAAGCAGTGGGGACATGGAGACTGCAGAAAGAGTGTCTAAGAGGATCATTGAACTGAATCCAGATGATCCAGGTTACTCGATTCTAGCATCAAACATGTATGCAACCTTGAGAAAATGGGACAAAGTGAGTTTAATCCGCAAGTCATTGAAAGATAAACACATGAAGAAGAATCCAGGATATAGCTGGATCGAGATCAGTAAAAAAGTTCATGTATTCAGTGCAGGAGATGATTCAGTTCCTCAGTCAGAAGCCATCCACAAGTCACTAGAGATACTTTACAATCTGATGGCCAAAGAAGGGTACATTCCTGATCCAAGGGAAGTGTCGCAAAATGTAGAGGAAGAAGAAGAGAAGAGACGTTTAATATGTGGGCATAGTGAGAGACTAGCGATTGCGTTTGGACTGTTGAACACAGAAGCAGGGACATCATTACAGGTGATGAAGAACCTTCGTGTCTGTGGTGATTGTCATGAAGTCACGAAGCTGATATCGAAGATAGTAGGACGTGAGATATTAGTGCGGGATGCTAATAGGTTCCATCTCTTCAAAGACGGCATTTGTAGCTGCAAAGATCGGTGGTGAATGAATAGTTTCTTTCTTTTGATGTAATTCAAAATCATATAGTCATTTTTGCTGAGCAGTTTATGATAGTTTACTCTCTTATACTGATCATGTGGTTAATTTGTAATAACAAAAAGAACAAGCATTGGTCAAAACACTTTGTTAATTTTAACCGGAAAATGTTCATGAACCGTATAATTCAAATGAGTTCGGTCATAAAGCTCCATTGACATGGAATATAAGTACAGTACAACCTCTTTAAATTAATATTCGATAAATTAATAAACACCATAAATTAATAAAATCTTCTTGTCCTGACTCGGGCCAATGTAAAAAATAGCAAAATTCGATAAGATAATAAGATAATAATTTTTTTGAAACTCCCATATAAAAATATAGTCCCAATAATATCATAAATTAATAATTATAAATCTTAAACATATATAATTATAGATATATATAATTAAGTCAATTTAGTAAAATATGATTTCAGTGTTGTTTGTATTTTCTTGAAGTTTGAATCTCGTTAGAACTCATCCCTAATTTTTTATTGTATCAAACATTTCTAGTGTTGTTTTCTTGATTTGCATCTAAAATTTGTAAAGAGTTCTATACGTTATAATTGCTTCTAAACGCGTAACTGCTTTGAAAGATGTCATAATATCGTTTTCAATTTCTTTATCAACATTAAAGACATAAACCACAATTTCTTCTAAACTCTAAAATTCTGAACATGAATTATTTTTATCTGAATAGTTGAGTAAGCTTTTAATATCTATTTTATTCTCATAATTAAGATTATTGATTACAACTTCAAGTACATGCATGTTGTTTTCATGTTGAATCTTCTTCTAAATTATTTGAGCCATAATTATCTGACCAAAATTGATAGCATTCACGAAATTCATATATGAATTTTTTTTTTAAATTTCGTTTATATTTAAAGAATAAGAATATCATAGATCGAAAAATATTTCAATAAATTAATAAATATTAATTTATACCATAAATTAATAAATATTAATTTATAGATAAATTAATATTACGATAAATTAATAAAATATCAAAGTTCCAACATTATTAATTTATAGAAGTTTTACTGTATATA
>KE157167.1:34120-51815 GCA_000411055.1 Leavenworthia alabamica
GAAAGAACCAAACCTGAACCGTTATTGTAAAATATCCAAACGGTTTTTGTTTGCCTAAAACCGAATAACCGAACTCGAACCGGACCAAACTGAAGAACCAAAAGTAAAATCAAATATCTAAAAATTAAATTATATTTATATATATATATATTAATTATATTTATATATAGTATAAATTTACATTTGTGTACTTCTAGATATTTTAGATATTTTTGGATACTTCAATTTTAATTCGGATATTTAAGCATATTTTAGTTTTTTTTGAAAATTTTGATTTTTTTGACTATTTTTGTTTACAAATTTATATTATCAAATTTCTGATACTTTAGATTTTTTCGGATATTTTGACTTTCGGTTACTTTAATTACAAATTTAGGATATTTTGAATTTTTTGTATATTTTTACTTATTTTGGTTATTTACATATACAAAATATAGAAAGCAAAACAAATCCGAATAATTTTTCAAAATATTTTCAAATTTCTAATAAATATATGGAATCATAGAAGCGAACTGAAAAAGAATCGAACCCAAACTGATTTTCTAAAATATTCGAATAGTTTTTATATGTTTAGAATAAAAAATCCAAACTGAACCCAAACGGAATACCCCATATCCAGGTAAAGTCTATTTAGTTTTAGTAGTGGTTAAATAATAGTAGATTATTATATACATGAGTAAAAAAAATACTATATTAACCTATGCTATTACCCTGGCAAAACATATGGGCCTATAGCTGTCAAATAAAAAACTTATGGGCCTATATTAACATAGCCGAAAAAGGCCCAATAATACTTTTTCGAACGGTTCGCTTTCAGATTTCGAGGAATCTCCCGACGACCCTCTCTGTCTCCTCTTCCGGGAAGCTCTCTCTCTATATCTCTTTCCACAAATCCTTGAAGAATCCGAATCCATAGCAATGGCGACTTCATTAGCTCGAATCTCTAGAAGAAGCGTTCCCTCATCTGTGTCTACAAATCTGATTCGGCGTTACTTCGGTGCGGAAGCAGTTGCGGTGGCGACGACTGAAACACCTAAACCGAAATCGCAGGTGACGCCGTGTCCAGATCGGGTGAAATGGGACTACAGAGGCCAAAGACAGATCATTCCTCTGGGTCAGTGGTTACCAAAGGTTGCCGTCGATGCTTACGTGGCCCCTAACGTTGTGTTAGCTGGTCAGGTCACTGTCTGGGACGGTTCATCTATTTGGAACGGTGCCGTTTTGAGAGGAGATCTCAATAAGATCACCGTTGGATTCTGCTCAAATGTCCAGGAACGGTGTGTTGTTCATGCCGCGTGGTCATCCCCAACAGGTTCATCTTGTTCTCTTCATTTTCGGATTTTGAGTTTTCCATTGTAGCTTTTCTATTGGATCTTTGTGTTTTTGCTATCCAATTTCTATAGTAATTGCTTGCTAGCTGATTGGAATCTGTGATTTTGAAATTTAGGGTTTTCACTTTCATGTGTCACATTTCTTCATCTGTCAAGTAGTGAAGTAGAAGTAAGTATCGAGTGAAGATAATCTTAGATCAAGAATCTTGAATGATAGTTGTTCAGTGAAGTTAATTTTTCAACCATTTTGCGAGTAAGTAGACAATGATAAATTGATAATTCATAAAAATGTGTATTTCTTTAGGTGATTAGTGATATACTGGAAGCAAGAAATCGATTGAAAGCTTGAGCTTGATCTTTAGTATTCAGGGGTTGAGTAGATTAGGATGGTGAATAAGACCACATAAGACCATCTTCTTCTGTACTAGTAGAAACTTACCTAGCAGCTTTGGAGAAGTTCAGGAACTTTGTCATAGTAAGGATTTTTAGTTAGGCGACAAGAGTTCTGAACCAAATTGATTTTCTATTCTGTGGTTGGAACCTGGATTCTAAAGCTGTGTCAAGCTGAATGAACATAAGCTTATTTTTTAGTCTTATCAAGGTGGATTCCATGTATGATTTGATTAAGCTCTGTTTTTTTTGTAGATTGAGTTATCTTTTGTGTGTTCTAAACTACTTGATTGACCATTTTATCAGCTTAATAGCTACTTTTGTCAAACAGTCTTCATGATATTTCAATACTTACATTATGAAGGGTAGAACATCTTTTGATGCTCCTTAATTTTGATTTAATAGATTAAAAATTCAGACTTTTGAAGTTACGTTCTACTTTGTATCTTGCAGGATTACCAGCACAGACATTGATCGATAGGTATGTAACAGTGGGTGCATACAGTCTCTTAAGATCATGTACTATTGAACCCGAATGCATCATTGGACAACACTCAATACTAATGGAAGGTTCACTGGTTGAAACCCGGTCAATCCTGGAAGCTGGTTCTGTTGTGCCACCTGGTAGAAGAATCCCATCTGGTGAACTCTGGGGAGGTAATCCAGCAAGGTTTATTCGAACACTCACCAATGAAGAAACCTTAGAGATTCCAAAACTTGCTGTTGCAATAAACCACCTAAGTGGAGATTACTTCTCTGAGTTCTTACCTTACTCAACTGTCTATCTAGAGGTTGAGAAGTTCAAGAAATCCCTTGGGATTGCTCTCTAGAAAGCTTTTCCATTTCCAGGTTTCTAACTTCTTCCCTCATTTAGAAATCTTCTCATTTTGTTATATCTATCGGGTTTTCGAATCTGATCTGAATAAGTAGCTGTTGGAACAACAACAAAAGCAATGCTGTATTTCAAATGTTGTCTTCTCTGTTTCTTTCCTTTGTGTTCAAACTTTTTATAAGATGATAATGGTGAAAACTGGAAAGTGAAAAACTTATTTTGTCTTAGCTTAAGATTTGCTGAGATAATAAAGTAACAATTTTATAAACGAATAAAAGAATGTAACCTCAATTGGCAAAGACAGAGACCATTTGGTTTTATAAAATGTAATGTTGATGCATTTTAAAAAGACTTGTTCGCTCTCCATGCCACCCAATTCTTATGGTGCTATGGAGGTTTTGGCAGTTTCTATCTGAACATTTCGGTTTCTTAAAAATTAAATATCATAAAAGAGGAAAGGTCCACAAAAAGTTTTGGTTTTGCAATTTTGGCAGGATATCACAAGTTAACAATTTTGACAAGAAAAAACATTGTTCCATACTCTGATGGAATATGTAGTTCTATGATTCTAAGATAAAACAAAATTACAATTTCACAAATGAAAACACGATTTTGGCGAAAGAAACCAGAAAAAAAAATCAGATTAATTTGATGATTTTAAAATACTATTCAAAATCCATTAGAAAGTTGAATAACACTATTATTTAATCTATAATTTAAGAATAGTGTTATTCAGCATATAGATTTCAGAAATCTATTAAATTATAGTAGTAATATTAAATTTGAATAGCAAAATATCATTTGGCTTGAATTCAACAAAAAATCAACTAAAAAGGTAAAAAATCAAATATTACTTTTGATACTCTCATTAAAATAAAATTTAAGCATAAACTTCCAAAACGATACATTAAAATCTATCATATTTTTTCATTTATAGTCTCTCTTTTTTTTGACAAACCTAATCTCTTTTATAAATTTTGTTATTCAGCATATTTAAAGAATAGTGTTATTCAGCATACAGTAATCTATTAAATTACAGTAGTAATATTAAATTTGAATAGCAAAATATTATTGACTTGAATTCAACAAAAAATAAACTAAAAAAAAGTAAAAAATCAAATATTATTTTTGATTCTCTCATTAGGATAAAATTTAAATATAAACTTCTAAAACAATACTTTAAAATCTATCATATTTTTCTCATTTTAAATCTCTCTTTTTTTGGTCAAACATAATCTTTTTTATAAATTTTGTTATTCAACATATTTAAAGAAGAGTGTTATTCAGCATATAGATTTTAGAAATCTATTAAACTATAGTAATAATATTAAGTTTGAATAGATCATTTGACTTGAATTCAACAAAATATCAACTAAAATGGAAAAAAAAATCAAATATTACTTTTGATAAACTCATTAGGATAAAATTTAAGAATAAACTTCCAAAAAAATATTTTAAAACCTATCATATTTTCCTCATTTTAAGTCTCTTTTTTTGGTCAAGCATAGTCTCTTTTATAAATTTTATTATTCAGCATATTTAAAGAATAGTGTTATTTAACATAGATTTTAGAAATCTATTAAATTATAGTAGTAATATTAAATTTGAATAGCAAAATATCATTTGACTTGAATTCAACAAAATATCAACTAAAAAAAGTAAAAAAATCAAATATTACTTTTTATAATCTCATTAGGATAATATTTAAGTATAAACTTCCAAAACAATACTTTAAAATCTATCATATTTTTCTCAATTTAAGTCTCTTCTTTTTTAGTCAAACATAATCTCTTTTATAAAATTTGTTTTATTCAACATATTTAAAGAATGGTGTTATTCAATATAATAGATCCTATAATTTAAAGAATTTATTCAGCATATAGATTTTGGAAATCTATTAAATTATAGTAGTAATATCATTTGACTTAAATTCAACAAAAAAAGATAAAAAAATCTATCATATTTTCTCATTTATAGTCTCTCTTTTTTTTTTTTTCTGGTCAAACATTGTCTCTTTTGTAATTTTGTTTTGGTCAAAAGTCTCATTTATAATTAAAGAATTGAATATCATCATCCCTCTTTAAATAAATGGCTAACACTGGTAAAAAAAAGTTTCTGGGATAACATCGTTCAGAGCTGTTTAGCTTTGCCGCGAGCTGTGAATTTGGTGAGCTAAGCCTTTGTCTTCCATTTCATTTTTCTTTTAAATCTTCAAATTTGTTTTTTCAAATTTCTCCAACAAAAGCTCTGAAATTTAGGTTATTTTAATGCTTTAACCTTAATTCATTTCTCAACTGTTTTACTCTTCTTCATCTTTCTCGTTTTTTTTTACAGTTTACTAGTCCTCACATGGCGACTGAAACCCTAGAATTGAAGACACCAGAACAATTAGATTCTCTTCCCAAGGAAGAAGATTTCGAGAAGAATGAAACTCCTGTAAGTGATGATGAAATCATGGAAGAGAATGGTGAAGAAGAGGATAGAGAACAGACTGAGAAAAATGGTAAATCGTCGGAGCCGGTGACACCAATCAGTGAGAGACCTATAAGAGAAAAGAAGAGAACTGAACGTTACATTTCATCTACTCCTTCCTCTCGATCTTCTGGGAAAAAACCTATATCAATTGAACAGGTATAAATATCAAAACTTTGTTTCTCTTTTTTTTAAGAATTTTTCAGAATTGAATGTTTTGGTTTCATTGATTGTTTATAGGGTCGTGGAACAATGCTTAAGGAGATTCCAAATGGTATGTGTATATATTGTTAGATTTGGTCTGAGTTAGTTTGGTTCTTAAAATGAATGTTTTGTCTGATAAGTATTGAACTGTTTCAGTGGCTTATAAGCTATCCAAAAGAAAGCCTGATGACAATCTCTTCTTACTTCATACCATTCTTTATGGGAAGAAGGGAAAGGTGATTTTTGATCTTGTATTATATGATATGATTTTCATATTTTGTTTCGGTTTTGCTTCAGTGCATGATTGATTGATTGATTACTCAAGAGTTTGTTGTGTGATAATAATAACTGTGTAGGCACAGATGCTGAAGAGAAACATTGGTCAGTTTTCAGGTTTTGTATGGTCAGAGCAAGAGGTAAATCTTATCTCTTTAGATATTTAGTTTTGTGGGACTTGTGTATGATAATTATTAGCCTTTGTTTTTGAGATTGGTATTTATATGTTTTGCAGGAGGAGAAGCAAAGAGCTAAAGCTAAGGATAAGCTTGATAAATGTATCAAAGATAAGCTAATTGATTTCTGTGAATTGCTTGATATACCCATAAACAAAAACAGTGTTAAAAAGGTAAGTGATAAGTGCTTCATTTATCAATCTGTTTATGTTTTGCTTGATTTACATCTATTTATATACTTTCTTCAGGAAGAAATTGCTGTAACGGTGCTTGACTTTTTGGTTTGTCCCAAAGCAACAAGGGATGTTCTACTTGCTGATACTAATAAGGTACTCTTAACTCAGCAGCTGAGTTTCATTATTGTTCTTTATTTTTAATTCACTGCAGGGTTTTGAATTGTTTTCTTTTTTCTTTAACATAGGAATCAAAAAGGCGCAGGAAGAGCACACCGAACACAGTCACTTCTGGAGAATCATCTGATGCCTCAGCCAAGGTTTAACATTTCTCTTCTTTATACTTTGTAATCATCGACGTAGTTTGTTTGTTTTAGCTTTAAGCTGGTAAATGTAGCCTCTTTTCTGGTTTTGTAGTCAAGTTTGCCATTATGAACCATGTAGTCTTTCATGATATAATTAGCTTTGTCTGCATTCATTTGGTTTTTGAACTCAGAACTTTACCTAGGAAGATCTGAAATTTACACAGTGGATCAATGCTTTATAATCTGGTTTTGTTTTGTTACATAATTGATTAGTTGTAGTTATTAAGCATTGTGTAATACCATAATGGGAAATGTTGGAAATAGTAGTAAATCCAAGATAAGTTTCCAAGGCTGGGTCATTTTTACTTGCTAGTTTTAGTCAGGAAAGGTACTGCACCGTTCCGTGAACTTTTTTGGATTCATCTCTGTACTATTTATGTGTTCTTGTTGGTTGTATTCCCTATTTAGCTCCATGTGTGATATAGCTTTTGAACCTTCTCTTTAAATTTTAAGCCTTTGGAGAGCGTTTGATATACAATCACTTTATGTGTCTGTTTTATATATACAGAGGAGAAGACAGACTAAGAAATCTGGAAAGAAGGGAGATCAAGTAACTGAAACTAAAGAAAGAAATGGTGAGGCTGATAATGTTGGTGCTGAAGAAACAAATGACTCTCATGGAGAAGATGATGTAGCTCCAGAGAAAGAAGAAAACAAAGAAGCTGAGAAAGTTAAGGGCAAGGAGAAAAAGTCAACTAATAAGAGAAGCTCTTCAAAAAGGATCAAGGAGAAAACAACAACTGAAGAGAAAAAATCTGTTAAAGTTTCTGCAAAATCTGGTCTAAGGTCCTCTAAAGAAGTTGACAAACCAACTTCATCATCAAGAAAGAAGCAAAAGGTTGACAATGGAGAATCATCTAAAGAGAAAGGCAAGAAACAGACTAGTAAACAACAAGCAAATGGATCCAAACATCAAGGTTTGAACAAATTCTCAGCTCTGTTTTTGAAAAAAGCTTAAATATCTGATACTTGTATAAATGTTAAAACAGAACCCACCAGAAACGAACTGCATGAAGAGGTGACCAAGATTCTCAAGGAAGTTGACTTTGATAAGGTAAAGACTTCTATAAGATTGAGATTTAGCTTAACTCGTTTACCAAACCTTTGAACTGACAAAAATTTTTAAATTATTGTTTCCAAACAGGCAACTTTATCTGATATTCTGAAGAAGCTTGGTATGTATTATATAAAAGCTTTTCACTTTTGTCTCAATCCATAGTTGTTGTTATCTTCTTCTAAATTTTCTTAATCTTTGTGATAATAATAGGGAGCCATTTTGGAGTTGATCTTATGCATAGGAAAGCAGAGGTGAAGGATATCATCATAAATGTCATTCATGAGATGAGTGATGATGAAGATGATGATGATGATGATGAGGAAGAAGACAAAGAGAGAAAGAACTAGTTTAGTCTTCTAACCTTTATGCTTCTTGTGTAGCTGTGAAGTTTCTATCTTTTTTTTTATTGATTTGTGTGATTGGATATGTTATGGATCTCAGTTAATTTGAAACTATTTCGTTATTGATTCTTATTTTTATTTTCAGTTTTTCGCTATTTATGTTGAGTAGTTGGTAGTTAGTTAGTTAGTTAGTTATATATCCAAACTGTCGGAAAAATAATTATATTTTCGCAATCTTGGTCTGAAACTAACGTGGAGCATTTGAGTCCATCAGATCATTCAGCTTATACATAATTCACTGTTTTTAAACATGAATGTTTTAGACAGTTCTATGTTTATATCCGTGTTCACCGTCATTGTTACTACTATTCACTAGCTTTTGATTTGCAAGTGAATCACATCATGTTATTTATAGATCTTGAGTCTTTATACATTGCAAATCTCATTATTAATACATATTCAGAATCGAACGTAAATCATATAACATCAAACATTGACTTTTATAATTAATCAGTGGCCCCATTAAATCAAATATGGTGGTTATATATCACTCTTATCGTTCAGTACTACATTAATTAATATATGTATTCATTGTTCCATTGCTACCTTGAAAAAAAACTATTTAAGTTGCCAGAGGTTTAGTGGCCCTTACTAACCTTCTTATATATGTGTCTACATTATATTCACTTGTTCATTACCAAACCCTATGTCACGATCTATTCTTTGTTCTTCACTTTTTTCATTATTTGTGGACGTCCTTAAGCTTTCCTTATCTCTCCAGCTATACACTTGCTACACAAGATACACGTAGCCCTAGTCTCTACTTTAATCCTCTAAGAATACAATATAAATTATCATGATGATCATATTATTTGTTCATCACTTTCTCCATTCTTTTTTTGTCGGTTTGTTCTATTGAAACCCTTGTAATGGCTGACTCATTTGAGTTCGTTGTCACTAGGAAAAACCCTGAACTGATACCTCCTGTGTCTGAAACTCCAACGGGTCTTTACTATCTATCGAATCTTGATCAAAACATAGCTATTATCGTCAAAACGTTATACTACTTTAAATCGGAGTCAAGAACCAACGAAGAATCGTACAATGTGATTAAGAAATCTCTCTCTGAGGTTCTTGTTCATTACTACCCTGTTGCCGGAAGGCTAACGATAAGCCCGGAAGGGAAGATAGCTGTGAATTGCACTGGAGAAGGAGTAGTGGTTGTAGAAGCTGAAGCTAACTGTGGGATAGAGAAGGTCATCTTGGCTGTCTCTGAGAATAGAATGGAGAAGCTCGAGAAACTTGTTTACGATGTTCCTGATGCCCGGAATATTCTTGAGATTCCTCCGGTGGTAGTTCAGGTTATGTTTTGATCTATCAGTTACTTTATTATTTACATTATTATTATTATTTTTTATTCACTTAATTTAGGTTTTGTCAGAGGATGTTGGTTCGTATTTACAATGACATGGTCATGCTTTATATTATTTATCTTTATCTTTATAGGCAATCGGTAGTGTCGCAACAATGTAAGGTAGGCCTGGGCTAGATTCGGTTATTCATTATTTGTTCTATTCGAATCCAAAAATCCAAATATTTGTGGTTTTTCGAAACAAATCAAATAACAAAATTTAGTATTAGTAAAAAACGAATCAATTATCAAATATCATTTTTGGAATGACCGAATATTCGCTTCGATTCGGATATTTATCATATATATAAATATATTAAANTATTCTTTATATTATCACAATATTTGAATATTTAAAAAAATATTTTGTTCGAATATTCCGATATTTTAAAAAATATTTTGTATATATTAAAAATTTATGATTAGAAAAAATCAAAATTAGACAAATAAACGAATTGAAGCAAAACAAATAGTTTGCGAATAATACAAAAAATTCCGAATATTCGAAAATTTTCGAATCGAAGTGAATCCCAATATTAATTATTCGACAAAAACAAATCGAATCAGTAAAAAAAATTTGAATATTCGCTTCGTATCCAGACCTAAAATAATTTTCTCATTTTAGCCGTTTGATATAAATGATCGTATTTAATTTAGGAATAAGTTTGTCTACAGTGTTGAAGAACAGTGGATTTTGAATTAATTGCTTTTGAATTTTCAAATTACTTATTTATTGATGTACGACAACATTTCTTTTTGTAAAACTAATATTTTCTTCTTTTTTTTACATCACTAATATTTTCATTTTTATTGTGTATTTTGACGTCAAAATACACTTCCAAGTCCAAGTTTGGTAAAACTAATATTTTACCTGTGTAACTAAACATTCGTTGATTTTAATAACACTTTTCCGAATAGTAATCTATATTAATAAAGTTGCCGAGTTTCTTTTTATTTTTTATTTTGCTCTTCATCGTTCATCTGTTCTAATTTTGTAACACATTATCATTATTTATTCATTTTAATTTTTAAATTTTAATACATTTATTTATCATAATTATTTTTGAAATATCTACTAAATTATTCTCTTTTTAAATTGATTATTATAATGAAAATATAAACTGATTTATTAACAAAACACTCTCTCTATTTTACAAAAAATGTTATTTTCTAAAAATCTATTTCATATTTTTAATAATATATACTAATTAATTATAAATTACTTAAATATAAGAAATAAATTAAAATTAAAATAATATAATAGAAGCTATAAATAGAAAATAATATAGTATATATTATTTTACATCTAAGATGAATATTTTTAATATATAAGGTGATATTAATAACTTTAACAAGTAGAAAAAGTTGATATTGAAAAAAAATTAGTGAAAAAGTAACCAGATTTTTTACAAAATAATTTTTTAATTTTACAAAAAGTGTTGTTCAATAACACATTATTTCACATAAAATGTATTATGCGGTTTCACATTGAAACGATTATGAATTTGGATCTGGATCATGCTCGAATTTTTCAAAATTTCTGGAGCACTTGCTAGAGTTATAGATTATATTAAATTTATTCGGCTAAAATTATGTGACGTAAACAAAAATAATATATATATTAATCAGTTATAAATTTCTTAGATTTAAAAAATAAATAAAAATTAAAAATANTTATTTTCTAAAAATCTATTTCATATTTTTAATAATATATACTAATTAATTATAAATTACTTAAATATAAGAAATAAATTAAAATTAAAATAATATAATAGAAGCTATAAATAGAAAATAATATAGTATATATTATTTTACATCTAAGATGAATATTTTTAATATATAAGGTGATATTAATAACTTTAACAAGTAGAAAAAGTTGATATTGAAAAAAAATTAGTGAAAAAGTAACCAGATTTTTTACAAAATAATTTTTTAATTTTACAAAAAGTGTTGTTCAATAACACATTATTTCACATAAAATGTATTATGCGGTTTCACATTGAAACGATTATGAATTTGGATCTGGATCATGCTCGAATTTTTCAAAATTTCTGGAGCACTTGCTAGAGTTATAGATTATATTAAATTTATTCGGCTAAAATTATGTGACGTAAACAAAAATAATATATATATTAATCAGTTATAAATTTCTTAGATTTAAAAAATAAATAAAAATTAAAAATACTATAATAGAAAGTAGAAATAGAAAATAATATAGTATATATTAGTTTACCATCTAAGGTGAATATTTTAATATCTAACGTGATATTAATTACTTTAACAGATAAAAAGAATTGATATTGGAAAAAAAAATAATGAAAAAATAAACAGATTTTTAACAAAATATTTTTCAAATTTAAAAAAAGTGTTATTTCAATATTAACAATATACTTTATAATTTATAAAATCTATCATTAAAATATATATATAATTTAATAACTAATATATTAATTAATACATAAACACATGCGCTAATAGCAGATCTTCCCCTAATAGTAATATATATTGTTACACAATTTTACGAAACATGATACATTATAATAGTAACAATGCATCCGATGTTTAACCATTATATATAATTAAGGACTAGAGTGGTCACTAATCACTATGCTCTTAATCTCATCATCTTCCATGTGTTTAATAGTATTTAATAGTCATAAAAACAAAGGGAATAACGACGGTTAGTAGTTAATTAGTTCGTTACGTAAAATGTCTATTATTCACATTTTCAGCATACGTTTCTTTTTCTTTGACTCTGTATTAATTTATTCTAAAAATATATGTTGCATGATTTTTTATTATTTTACATAAATTTCTATGTTCCGTTTTTCTTTCCAGGTGACAAATTTCAAATGTGGCGGTTTTGTCGTAGGAGTAGGGATGAGCCACAACATGTTTGATGGTGTCGCCGCTATGGAGTTTCTCAACTCGTGGTGCGAGACGGCTAAGGGCCTTCCTTTATCCCTCCCGCCATTCTTGGACCGTACGATTCTCCGGCCACGAAACCCTCCCAAAATCGAGTTCACACACAACGAGTTCGATGATATCGAAGATATCTCCGGTACCGGAAAACTTTACAACGAAGAAGAACTCGTTTACAGATCATTCCTCTTTGAACCCGAGAAGCTTGACAAGCTCAAGACCATGGCAATGGAAAAAGATAATAATAACAATAAGGTGTCAACATTTCAAGCCTTAACCGGGTTTCTTTGGAAATCACGATGCAAGGCGTTACGGTTTAAACCAGACCAACGGGTTAAGCTTCTCTTCGCAGCTGATGGACGGTCAAGATTTGTCCCGGGTCTCCCGAAGGGATATTCTGGTAACGGGATTGTATTGACCGGTTTGGTGACATCAGCAAGGGAAATAGTTGAGAACCCTCTTTCGCATTCGGTAGGTTTGGTGAAGAGTGTGGTCGACTTGGTTACGGATAGGTTCATGAGGTCAACTATTGATTACTTCGAGGTGAACCGGACCCGACCAAGTATGAATGCTACGCTTTGTATAACGTCATGGTCAAAATTGGCATTGCATAAATTGGATTTCGGTTGGGGAGAACCGGTTTTCTCCGGACCGGTTGGTTTACTAGGGAAGGAAGTGATTTTGTTCTTGCCAAGTGGAAACGATATGAAGAGTATCAATGTGTTTCTTGGGCTTCCTGCTTCGGCTATGGAAGTGTTTGAAGAGCTTATGAAGATCTAAAAATATATTATTTACATTTCATAGTCATTTTATTATTTATTTCTACAAATAAAAATCACAAAACAAGTGATACAAATTGTTATTAATTATGTCTATTTTATTTCCTTTAATTTATTTTCACCAAAATCATTATATACAAGAATTGGCCCATTGAGTCCATACAAAATGCTTATAGTTTTGATATACGTACAGACTATTTTGCTGATTTTTTTTAATATTTTTTTATTATATGAAAAGAGAACATATTGCCAATTCTCACGTAAAATTATATTTTTTCATGCTGCGTTGGTAAAATTGATTCGTGTATAATTGATATGACACCTTTCAAATAAACAGCAAAAGTATAATATATAAAAAAACAGAATCATAATGGATAATTGTAATAGTGTTCGTTAAATCGGAAAATAGGAAATATACATATTCCCAATAGATAATTACATAAAATTTAAAAGAAGTAGAGAAATTAATTCCGGAAAAAACATATACATCATTCGCAAAAATGTGTATATTTATCTTCCGGAAAATTAATTCTCTACTTCGCACACTTGATAAACTCAGAAAAATACGACAGCGTAACGGGTACACGTGGTGGTTGGTATATCAAGTTGGGTGATAAAAGTCAACAAAGCATAGTCAACGAAATGTTTATTTTATTTTCATGTAGCTGCAGCGGAAGAGGACTGCTTGCCGTTTTTAGCGTTTTGTCCATCTTCTATTTCAGCCCTCCGATCATTACCACAGGTACACTTGTTCGCTTGATGAACCACTGGCTCAGGGGATGACACTGTGCCCAGCTTCACCATATCGAGGCTCACTTCTGGTAACTTAGCAGCTTCGACTTCTTTTTCTCCTAGATGCGGCGACGTTTTACAGTATTTGTAGACCACATAGAGTATCATTTGGAGTGCACCGAGACCAAACCCAATCACATTCGGGAACTGCAAAAAAAAAAATATAAATGTTTTTTTTTAACGTAATCAAATATAAATGTTTTATTTAGTGGCGTTAACATGATAATTATTTAATATACGTACTTTTTCACTTTCTAGCTTATATGAATGAATAAGGTACATGAAAAAACAAACTTAGGAATAAAGTAAAGTTTGTGGCAAACTTGTGCGGCATCGATAGAAGTTACGTACAAAATATAATTTCTATGTAATAATAAAGATAAAAAGAATTTAAAATCTAATAAATTTCTTTTGCAAAAGCAAAATCTTTTCATGTTTATGTGGAATATAAAGCAAGTCTCTTTGTAATTTATTTTATAATTTTCGTCATCAAAGACAATACCAAACAAAAGGGTTTTGCTTTCTTTAATTATTTATCTTTTGCCAATCCATATCTCTTTTTATCTATGAATCTATGATTATAACCTCAAAGTCTCAGGTACGTTAGAAACAAAAGCACCCACATGCAATACACGTTATGATAATGATTAACATGTGATTATAATTCTTTAACTTAAAAAATGATTAATATGCTTTAAGGCAATAATATATAACGCAAAGACTTAAAAGATATATATAATATATATTCACTTTTATAACCAAAAAAGTAGATTTTCATGTATAGTAAAATTAAAAATTGAGTATATATGTGTTATATATATAAATAAATAAATAGGCTTACAGCAACGTAGATGTCTTTGAGAGCAAGACCATAAAGGAGCCATATGACAGCACTGATTGTAAGGGTTAAGGACAAGCTAAAGGGCATGTACTCCACACTCCTTGTCTTTATAACCGTTCTCTATATTATACATAAAAAAACATGTTAATTATTGAAACTAAATCATAATTAATCACTTCATTATATATATACTTAACTAGCTCTTTCTAAATACTTACGATTATACTTAAAGGAGCAGCGAAAACACAAACAGAGAATCCAACACAGATTCCTCCGATGATCTTAACACGTGTGGTTCCTTTTACCAAGAGTTGACAAAGAAGGAGAATCAGAAAAAATCCTCCAAAGTTCATAAGAAGTAACAGCTTCACTGTCAACATCTGTATACATCAAGAAATGTTGTAGTTAGTGACTTAGTTCGATTTTGTAAACATATGAACTGTGAGTTTTAGGTACCCTGGCTGGCTTGGGAGCAAAGGCAAGGAAGATAGAGATGTAGATGGTTTCTATAAAGCATCCAAAGCAGTTAATGGTCACAAGGAGAAAGACATCTTTCTTCTGTGTTGCATAGTAAAGCCATAACGTTGCACTGAAGAGCGCCACAACGTAAGGAATAGATTGAAACCCTTCTGTTGTCTTCTTCTTCCAAACCCTATAGAACGTTGGCCTGCATGATCCATTTCATAGAATCTAAATATTACATAAAGAATATAGACAAAGAAATATAAAGAATATAGAGATGTTACATATATAGTCACGTGGATTAATTAACATTATATTAGATTTGATATATTTAAACATAAAGAAACCAAGATTATAGTACGTTGATCCACACAAATAGTTTTTTTAGGTGTCTTGTAATAGATTGTAGAGGTAAGAAATAATACTTACACAGGAGAGAGGAACACAGCAAATGAGATGAGATTGCCTAAAAATGATACAAGAATAAAATAAAAGTAAGATATCAACAAACCCATGATTAAATCTATAAAATAAAAATATCCATACGAAATGAACACGATGTTAATCATACCAAGCAAGCCAAAGACAAAGGCCCATGTGTTCTGAGTGTTGATGAGAGACATGATGATGATGATTTTTTTCTTTTGATTTATATAAGTTATTTATATAGTATTTTTCAGGATGAAGAAGAAGAGAAAAAACACTTATATTTGTAAGCGTTTTCTCTTAAGACAAAAGCTTATGACACGAGCTTAGTGTTTTGAGGAGTTCACGTATATATAGAGGGTTAGGGCTAAAAGAGAGGAATGGGGTTTGTGTGAGGGATGGAAAAAAAAAGAGAAATGTGTGTGAACAATAATAATATTTTGATTATTTTACAAAATAAAATAAAAAAAAGTATTTCAAAAAGCGTGAGTGTCATGTAGCTGTATTATAAAAAGACATACAACAATAATTCACACGCTAATCCATTACCAAAGTATATACATTTTGAAAAATAATTCTTTACCAAACAAATATTTTTTAATGGGGTTTGGCTTAATTAATTAGTTATGTTAATAATGCTTGTCAATCTCAGTTTAGGCAATCTCTTTTATGAGGATTATTATGTCTATAATTCTATCTGATGATATAAATAAAGGCCAATTTATTATATGGTCATAGATAATCTGATAATTAATAATATGTTAGTGGTTTGTTTTAATTAATTTTCTCTCACCCATATATCTTGACAAAAATGTTCCTATCATCGATTTTATTAGGGTAAGTATTTTGCAAATAGTTTATCAAAAGAAAAGTATTTAGCAAAGAGTAATATCATATCCAGTATAATATTATATTATGTTAGCATGTCACAATATTTATTAGTATAAGACAATATATACCATATAAATAAATAAATATTCGCAATCAGTTTGATTCATGATTCGATTGATGCATACATTATCCGAAAAAAATAGTATATATTTTGATCTTTAGCAAAATATTGATCTCTTTAAAATTGTGTTAGAGACATTTTTGTCCAAATTTTAATGTAATGGGATTAGAGAGAACTTGAAAGATAACTAATTAAACGGTTATCTACACAGAAATAATTACCTATTTTTGAAAGATTTTATTGGTTTTTGGCCAATTATAAGAAAATAAAATAACCTTAATATATATATATACTATTTGATGATTTTGTTACAAACTTATTTTTTCTTGTAATAATTATGTCATTTAATTCTGCAAAATGTTCTTATATATATGTAGTGTTTCTAGTTTAGAGCTACGATTTGCT
Source organism: Leavenworthia alabamica (assembly GCA_000411055.1). NCBI lineage: Eukaryota > Viridiplantae > Streptophyta > Magnoliopsida > Brassicales > Brassicaceae > Leavenworthia > Leavenworthia alabamica. The sequence continues at coordinate 50,728 of KE157167.1, forward strand.
TAGTTTTACGTAGTTCACTCAGTGATGTCACAGTGTGCATGCTGCATGTATACGAACTAATATAATCGGTTACACTATGTAAAAATGTTATTATTTCTTCATAATTAAAATATAATACAACCTGGAAATGGCTTTTTCTTAACGAAAATGAGATTAGGAAAATTCTGCCTAAATTTAGGTTACAGAAGCAAATTAGTTCACGTGACAATGTATGTATAAGATTGTGCAGTTTTCACTTTTAGCTATTTTTAATCCTCATATTAGTGTTACTTTATTAAATAAAAATTATTTCGCCGTTTCTCAATCATTATTTTTTGTCCGTACCATCTGAATATAAGTAACATAATCTTTCTTTTAGTTACTTAATTACTTACTTAGCAATTCAGAGTTCTTTTTAATTATATGGAAATTTACTATTTTTTTGAATAAAATATTAAATATTATTGTCAATATATCGTAAGATTCTGTTTTATTTAATAAACAGTTGAAAACTGAAGTTTTAAAAAAAAATTTAAAGTGAAACGGAATTTTTTTTGACTAAAATTTTATTTTTTAAAAATTTATACATGACTAGTTATTAAATATAAATATACCAGGTTAATTGGTAGTTACGTCCTCAAATTAAATGCTTTGATTTTATGATTAAACACTATATTAATAAACTAAAAAATTGTCTTTGAATTCACGTATCATAAATTCAAACTTTTATTTCTTTGAGATATGGACAAACACAATGTGATCATCAGCTTCAATGAAAGAACCAGCCAACTGTTTAGTCAATCCACTATGGCTGGTAAAACTTAATCAGTAATCACTTATATGTTCTTCTGGTACATATGCATGATTTCATGCAGTTCAGACCTAGTCATACACCAATAATTTACTGCTTAGCCCTTAGTTGAGTATAAAATTATTTAGAATCAATTTTTAAACAAATATTATATTATTTTAGTGTTATTTGCACTTTACATTATGTAATACCCCGACCGCCACCGTCCGTGAGCACACCAATGTCCCCTCTAGGCCCATGGACGACCCCATGTCCTCTCTAGGCCCATTGGGCCTCCACGTCCTTTCTAGGCCCATTG
>KE157169.1:17258-43932 GCA_000411055.1 Leavenworthia alabamica
TAAGAATCTTGACTTATCAAAGTTCTGACATAAACTTTGTGGTGTCATTCATTCCCTTTCCTCACTAAATCCATCTCCCATTGCCTACCTAACTCGCTTGTAGAGCTACCTCCAAGGTTAGGTCCATTTATCCGCCAACACTTCATCTTTTGGATCCGGATCTGTAGTGTTACCACCTGCTGGATCTCCATCTCTATCCTTGCATCTTCACTCCTCCATTCCAGGGCCTTATCATGTTCTCAATTACTCAAATTTTCAATTCTCATTTTAATTACTCAAATGTGTGATAACCGGTGTTCACTCAGTACACCCGGTTATCAACATTGGTACACATGTGATGAACGGTTGTTAACTCATTACACCCGAACATCACACGTTCTACGAGAAACTAGTGCTCACTGAGTACACTCGGTTCTCCATCTAGTCAGACAGTTCATTCAGAACACCCGCTGACTAGACCTCAAAACTCAATTATGGTTTACTCAATTTTAATTACTCAAATGTGTGATAACCGGTGTTCTCTCAGTACACCCGGTTATCAACACTGGTCCATGTTGGATGAACGGTTGTTAACTCATTACACCCGAACATCACACATTCTACGAGAAACCGGTGCTCACTCAGTACACTTGGTTCTCCATCTAGTCAGACAGTTCACTCAGAACACACGCTGACTAGACTTCAAAACTCAATAATGGTTTAGTCAAAGTTTTAGTTAAATTTTTCTCAGTTTTACACTCATTATTAGACCGACACTCGGTTTAAAAATTACTCATTTAAAACACACAGCTCAAACACCACACAAACTCAACACACAGTCACACAACACACAATTAAGACCATCAAATCAAATGAACATAAAGACCAATCACAATTATCGAACCACGGTCATGCACGCACCTTAGTCTCTGAAGGTGTGAAAAGACGAAACTGCCTCTGACTTGCTAAATTACCAAAATGCCCCTAAAATATTTTAGGTCACATTTAGCAATCAGACACTAAACACAACTCAAATGAATCTCATAAACACTTCCGGGATCCCTAAAACTGATTTTCCAGAATTCTAGAAGTTTCAGGAAATCCCTAAAAAATCAAATAACTTAAGAAACTTACAAAAACTATCATTCTCAAAGATGAAGTCACATAACGAAATCTAACCTTCCAATTCACAATCCAACCGTTGAAAATCAACCTCTAGATGTGTCAAATCTGCTCACAAAATATCTCAATGATCTAACCACAGATCAACTTGGGATCTAACTTTGAATAAACGTTGGTCTAAATCGCATCTATGACCTCACAAAACGTGAATATCTCTTAGAATATGAACGCAAATTAAAATCCGTAAATTGATAAATCTAGATTTAAGGTTTATCTATAACTCCACAAAAAAACGTATTTTTATACCATGACATATCTGTTATATCTGCATCATCTTCATGTGTAGACTTCACTTTCTTTCTTTTGAGCCATTTTTAGAACCTTTGTTTTCCTCATTGAAGGTGGCATGAAAATTAGAACAAAAACTAGAGTTTTTGTAATTTGTGATTTAATTAAGTGATACCCTAATCACTTATTAAATCTCTTGGCTTTTAGGCCTAAAATCTCCTAAAATCACATTATTAAAACTCTAACTCTTTTGACTCATATTTGTGATCATTTAAATAATCATCTTTTGGTCTTTATCTAATTTAATTGATCATTTAATAATAATTAAAAGTTCAAGATTTTCCAAAACCCAATTTTTTTAATAATTATTAATTTCTTTAGGGGTTTTAATAATTCATAATCCAATTAATTCATAATTAAAAATCTGTAGGATTTCCAAGCCCATCTTTTTTTTAATCATATAATTAATTATTTTTGCATTCCTAAAATCCAATTAAATCAACACTCCATCGGACCACACAGCAGCATTCGGATTCTCTGAACTTCCAGAATTTAATCCACAGAAAAAACTCGGTTCATGGGTTGGTCCAACTGCTATGTTCAATTTATTCGGTTCAATGTCACAGAAAACCGACCTGTCCAGGATCGAAAAACTATTTCATTAAACTAAATTCGGCAAATCATAACCCTAAACAGACTTTGTGGTCCTAAACCGGGTCATGGATGTTACAGGCTGAGTACAAATACAGCTCGATTTTTGCAGATTATTGGTCAAAAAGATAATTAGTTTCTTCCGAATTTGTTATTGTTTGAATTGAATGGTTGTTGGAAAACGATTTAACAAGGGGAATAAAATAAGAGCGGATAACATAATATAAAGAGAGTGAAAAAGCTTAATATATTGAGAGAAAAAAAAGCAAAAAATCAGAGTAAAGCTCATTCACAACAAGAATATGTGAAATATTTATTTTTTATTCATCAACAAACATATGTGCATTTCTTGATCAATTCATTAGTTAAATCAAAATCACTCTCTAAATCATTCTCTTCTCCTAGATTTGTTTACTGTTACTATTAATTTTTGTTTTTTTTCTATTGATCTTGGCTTATTCAAATCAGAGCTTAAAATCAAGAATATTTTTAACACTTGTTCAAATCAATAACCTCTTATGGGTTGTGTCTCTTTTGAAAAACATGAACAAGTAAAGTTGGGAATTCTGATTTAGGATTTTAAATTATTTAAATAAAAAAATTGGCTGGATTTTATTTGTTTTTTTAGTTTACAACTTGAAATCAGATTAAAATCAGGTTTATAAATGTTGATTGTGTAAAAATTGAATTTATATATGATTTAGAAAGTTTAAATAATTTATCTAAAATCAATAAATCAATATTAAACTAGATCATAGATATGTAAGCTTCAGAATTTATTAATCATGAGTTTCTAAATAAATCTGAAATTTTTAAAAGTGTTAATATACTAGTCTAACATCAATCTATAAATTAATTGTTAGACAAACCTACAAAAAATTCTTTGACTAATCTAACATTAATTTTTGGTTAATTGTCGTTTATATCCTATTTTGATTATTTTCTCATGACAAATAAGTAGTCTGCTTTAGGAGAAAATTCCTCATTTATATCTCTATCAATGTTGTTTGGTCCCATATTTAACTTTAGTGGACAAATTTAATGTCAATATTTAAGTGATACAAATACATTGTACTTGCAAACATAATCTTTTGAGTCAATATTATCTTTCCGCTCACCGACGAACCGCAAAGAAAGTCATAAATGTTGTTTATAAAAGTCGACCTAGAATTTTATTTATTTTTGTTAAAAGAAAACCTATTGAAGTTGGCACTGTAAAAACTGATTCTCTTTATATCTGCAACTTTACATGATAAACATGACAGAATAAGAATGAGTTCGAAGAGATCAAATGTTTTTATTCTATTTATTTTTATTTTACTTCATTATTTTTTTTTTGGAATTGGAGGGATTGAGACTACTAGCCAGGGAGTAGGTATGTGCCTTCTTATCTGTTTTTTGTTTTCTGTTTTTTTATGACTATAGATCAAGCTTCATTGAAGTTTTTTCTCCCCTAACCATGTTGAACTATTCTGAGAATATAAATTTTAATTTTTTTGACAGAAAATATTATTCCGTAATTAAAATTTTAAATTATAATTTCTATATTAATATTATTCAGTATTCAATATTTTAGCAGAAAAAAAAATAAAATAAAAAAAATAAATATTTTAGCAGAAGAACCTGTTAGAGGGCAAACTGCAACTCCTTCATCTGGATCATATGTACGTAGGCCAAACACTTGGAGGGCCAAAAGTACAATCAGTTCCTTGCCGACATCGACCTCCACGTCCACGTATTGGAACACCTCCATCTAAATCATGCGGAGCAGGGCCAAAACAAAAATCACGTCCACCTCCACATCTAGGTTTTTCAAAAAGGTCTATTAGGGATCTTTGAACAAGAAAAAAATAAGAAGAGAACAATAGAATATAAAATTCTACTTTTGTGTACTGGAATTTTGTTTCAGTTAATATAAACTAATTTATCATAAACAATGGTACTCTTCAATTTTCAGAAAAAAAAAAGTGGTAGTCCTTGATATTTATCCTGGGACATGACCTAAACTCTAAGCAAAACATTTTAGTTGGAACTTTACAAACACAATATTTTTTATTATATATTTACTAGGGTCGAACCCGCACTAAGCGCGGTTTTTTTTTGTTACTATAACATATTATTTGTTTTAGAATTATTTGATTATAAAAATTAAATTTATGTTTAATTGATTTTTAATAAGATAGGAGATTTTAGAATTTATTTTAATTACTTTTGACTACAAAAGTTTATTATTATAAATATCTATCAATATACCACCTAAATACCGTAAATTTTAAAAAAATGTAATACAACCTTTTTGTATTTATAAATATAGAAGATATTTATCTAATTTATATAGTTTTCTTAATTAAAAAATATTTTTTAAAATTTTAGGCATATCTACTTTTGTAGTTGTGATGAACATATCTATAAACATATCTATATATATATATATATATACTATCACACTAAAAGATTAACATTAACATATGTGTTTTATTTATTAAATTCACACAAGCTTTCTAAAATTTTTAAGTTTTCAAAAACAAAAAGTTAAATATGAGTTCATTTAATAATTTTATAATTACACTGGAAAAATGTAAAAAGAACTAAATTTCATTTAGTGTCATATAGGACAAATATTACTTCGTCAAAAAAAGTAATATTTCTTTCTATATTATAGGGAAATTCTCTTAAATACCACCAATTTAAGTTTAATTTCCACAAATACCATTAAAATTGATTTAAGACAAAATTACCTTTTAATAACTCAATTAAATTAAATATTAGATTATATTTTTGAGAAATTACATAAAATTCAAACACTAAACACTAAACACAACCACTAAATACTAAACCCAAACAATAAAAAACTAAACCAAACCACTTAATACTAAACCCTAACTTTATAATTTTAAGAAAAAATGGTATTTGTGTCTAATTAAAAATAATAATGTAATTTTGTCCAATAAACTATAATTGATGGTATTAGAAGGAATTACTCTATATTATAAACTATTTTTGAAAGGCTGCACATAATTGTTTATTAAGTTTTCATATCAAGCAAACAAATCATTATAAAAAATCTTAAATTCCAAAATTGTAATTCTCATAAATCATGCAAGATGCATAACTAACTTTTACTACCCAAACATCAATTGTGCTCATATCGTCAATGATACATTATCATCTTTAAAAACTTTGTATTTTCACCTTATGTCAGCTTAATATTTTTTTATTTTTTTTTATATTTTATTAGTTTAACTTTTATTGTTATACTTATATTTTTTTATTGTTTGTAATTTTTGTAGTATTAAAATTAAAATAGATTGATATATATAAAAAACTAAAGTAATACATTTCGTTATGTATGAGTTTTTGATAATTTGATATTTATTTATGTTATAAATTTTAATTATTTTAAGATATCTACAATATGAATTTAAATGAATATATTATATTATAGATATTCATTATTATATTTTAACTATATTTTTTAATTTTTTGTATACATGAAAACCTAAAAATCTATACTATAAAGTATAGTGCAACTCTCCTCATGATGACACGTAGTGCTCTATATTGGTGATACGTATCATTTTTTTAGACCTTCTCTTTTTTACTTCTTTATTTAATTCTTTTAATGTTTTTCAAATACCCATATATTTTTTTTTTAATTTTAAAAACTTTTCATATTCTTTCTATTTAAATTACAACCACTTTATCAAAATTTATTATTATTAATTAATATAAAATACTAAACTCATTTAATAAATAATTATATTTATAAATAATTTTTAATTAATTTTCATAAACGATATTTTAATTGATATTTAATCTTTTTAATTTTCTTGTTTTCGAGTTATAACATATATTGATAGTATCAATAGAAATCAATCATTATAGTCATATTTGTTTTAATTATTTTTATCATTTTAAAAACAAAATTCTTATTTTTTCTGTTTGAAATTATAACCACTTTAATTTCATTTATTATTATTAATTAATATAAATTATTAAATTCATTTAATATAAATTTATGTTCTTGAATGCTTCTTTATTAATTTTCATCAATGATCTTTTAATTAACATCTAATCTTTTTAATTTTCTTATTTTGGAGTTACAAAATATTTTACGAATAAAAAATAATTATAGTACAATAAAAATCAAATATTTCATAAATTTTCTATATAGTATTAGAGTAAAGATGAAAAACCTTATGCATATGAGTGATATGTGACAACATAACTGATTTATTTTTCGAATTTAATTACCCATTTTTTAAATCTTAAAAAAAAAGATTATCTTAACAACTACCCTAAACCTTAATTTTATCAGATTATCCAAAACTAAAATTTAAAATTACTCATGTTAGGTTATTAATTTTTGTATACTCAATCAACATTAAAGTAAAACCCAAATCTGATCCAAAATCCTTAGGTACAAACTTCAACTTCCAAAATTTAACAAACTCTACTATATTTAAAACTTTATTTTTGATTTTAAATATTTATTTTTAACTTAAATTTATTTACTGATTAAATTATATTTCTTTTATATACTTACTTGTGAATATTTAGAAGATATCAAATGAGTTTTATTTTGTATTGTACATGTATATTCAAAAATTAATTTATATAAAAATATATTTTATTTCTCGTTTGCAAAGAAATATGTAAAGAAAGATATGAGCAATATTTAGTTAATTTTTTATTAGTAAATATTTAGAAATATATTAAACATAAATAAAAACTTATTTAAATTAAATTTTCTGTTTGAATATAAATTTATTATTTAGGATATTTATCTACATTAGTAGTAAACAACATTTCACTTTAATTTTAATAAAAAATATGAAACACCCCAACCCGGTTTTCTAAACTCAAAACCGCTAATTTTAAAATTTTTATTAACTAACCTATAATCCCATGCTTATCGGATATAGATTCCGGATTATCCTAATAACAAACCATTAAATCTTTAAAATTTTCAATAAATAAAATAACTCCAACATAGCTCAAACAATAAATCTCAAATTTACCTAGACACATCTAGGTTCTCAAACATAACTCGAAAATAAAACAACACAACAACCGGTATACCATCGCCTCTCAGCTGCTGTACCACGAGCTCACGATCAAGACTTATCTTTTCCTTTACCTGCACACACGAAATGGCGCTATCAGTATATAAAACATACTGAGTGGGCAATCCTCTCGTCTACTGGGTTCTTTGTAGACAAGAGCGAATAATCCTCAAATCATTTAATCTCATGTTCTCAATTACTCAAATTCTCAACTACTCAAATGTGTGATAATCGTTGTTCACTCAGTACACCCGGTTTTAACACTGGTCCACATCTGATGAATGGTTGTTAACTCAGTACACCCGAACATCACAGGTTCTACGAGAAACCGGTGCTCACTCAGTACACTCGGTTCTCCATCTAGTCAGACAGTTCACTCAGAACACCCGCTGACTAGACCTCAAAACTCAATAATGGTTTACTTAAAGTTTTACTCAAATTTCAAACCATTTAACTCAGTACTCAAATTTCAAACCATTTAACTCAATTCTCAAATTTTACTCAGTTTTAAAATCATTATTAAACCGACACTCGGTTTAATAATTACTCATTTAAACACACAGCTCAAACACCACACAAATTCAACACACAATCACACAACACACAATTAAGACCATCAAATCAAATGATCATAAAGACTAATTATCGAATCACAGTCATGCACGCACTTTAATCTCTGAAGGTGTAAAAAGGTCGAACTGCCCCTGACTTGCTAAATTACCAAAATGCCCCTAAAATATTTAGGTCACATTTAGCAATTAGACAACAAACACAACTCAAATAGACCCCATAAAATATTTCAAAGATCTCTAAACGTAATTCTCTAAAGACAAAACTAAACAATTCTAATTGAATAATTAACCAAACCAATCTTATAGTTTAATTATCACACACCATAATCTATGCGTCCACCGATTATGTCTCCACCTACTTAATTCAATTTTTTAGTTTCACAATTAATCTCATGGGACACATAAGCCAACATCACTAAATCATAATAAAACGAAGCTACAGATCTTAATACAACAGCGACAACTCACCTCCCACATGTCAATCTGTCTCACGTAAGTCACACAACATTACATCAACCATAAGTGAACTTAACTCCTTACGTCCAAGAACAACTATATAAACCAATCGAAACCAACATTTACAGTTTAGAAACCAGATTTATTTTTCGTAAAGAACAAACTTTAACACCAACAGTAGAACAGAGCTCACCGTTTAACGAAACTTTAAAGAATGTCAACGACAAAACACCATCAACACCGTACATTGTTGCACACGTGAGCAACAATCCACTGATACTATCTTTCTCTCTTGTGCGATTCTTTTTTTTATTTAATTTTAGGATTTGTATGATTTGTGATTCTTTTAAAAAATACCCTAATCACTTCATAACTCTTGAGCTTTTTAGGCCTAAATTCTCTTTAAATAACAATTAAAAACCCTAATCCATCAACCCCATATGTGATCATTTAAATTATTTTTTGGGCTTTTGACCCAAAATAAATATATCACTTAATAATAATTAAAAGTTTTAGGTTTTTCCAAAGCTCAATTACTTTTAATTATTATATTAATTAATTAATAATTAAAAATTTGTAGGGTTTCTAAACCCAACTCCTTTTACTCATTTAATTAATTATATTGGCATTCCAAACTCAATTAAATCCAACTCACAACAGTCTCCATTGGACCATCCCAACAAACTCGGATTCTCTGAAACTTCCGGAAACTCAATTCACATCAACAACTCGGTTCATGGGTCAGTCCAACTGTAATGCTTTGATTTATTTGGTTCATAATCACAGTAAACCGACATGGCCAGGATCGACAAACCAATTCATTAAACTAAACTCGGCAAACCATAACTCTAAACTGACTTTATGATCTTTAACCGGATCACAGATGTTACAAAATATGCAACAATATGTTAATTAAAATTTTTGAAAATAATTCTACGCATTATTTTCATTTTAAAAAATTCATATAAAAACTAACTATTAGTTTATATTTGAAAAGATTTTGTCTCGATGAAAATTTAAGATTTTTTTATGTTTGGTTAGAGAAATTATATTTCAAATTTAAGAGTTACACTGAAGATCAATTATTTAATATAAACTAATATGTGTTTTATTTATTGTTTATATATTTTACTTATGTATTTTTTTGTTATTATTTTTTATATTATTATTATTTGTATCTTGAGTAGTATTAAACTTAAATTAGAGTGAAATATATAAAAACTAAATTAATATATTTTTATGTATGAGATTTTGATAATTTTAATATTTAATTATGTTATAAAATTTAATTATTTTAATATATGTATAATTTGCAATATTAAATATTCATTATATGAACTATTAGATAAATATAACATAATTTATTTATTTGAATAAAAATAATATTATTATATAATAACTATCCATTTACATGTTAAAGTATATTTGCTATTTATTTTTATAATTAAATAATAGAAGTACATAATTTTAATAGAAAGTTTTTATTAAAATGATAATATAAGTTAATAATATAAATAAATATACACTCAAACTGTATATATTAAATATTAAAACTTGTTGGATTTTATTTTCTAAAAATAAAAATAAAACCTCATAAGTTATATAAATAAATTTACTAAATAATTATATGAATTATCATACCTATAACCATAATTAAAGATACTAAATTGAACATCAACAATTTATATTTATAAATTTGTATTGATATTTTAAAAATATTGATTTAAAATTTTATTTTAAAAACAAAAAATAAACTGTGAATAAAAAATTAAACAAAAATAAATTAGAATAATAGTATAAGTCTAATATTAATGATTTTTCTATCTAAAATCAATATACATCTCTTATTAATATTGGCCATAGACATAATACTTGTCAAATCAGATTAGATAAAATCTGATCAAATTCGAGTTTGTCAGGTTTTGACATCTTAAATCTTTGTTTTTCGGATGGGATTGGGGATAATTTGGGCTTCAAATCTTAAATCCGATAAAAACTAAAATAAATGGATACCTAAAAATTTTAATTTTTTCATACCGAAAAACTTCAAAAATATATATAACTCAAATTTACACCCAAAAACTAAATATAACTTCTAGTTTGAAAAATAAATCTAAAATATATTTATTGACTAAATAACGTTTTTGAAAAAATTACTGACTAAAATATATTTCTTTTATTTTACAGATTTTAAAATATATTAAACATAAAAATTTCTTCTATTTTGAAGATATGAAATCGAATAGAGGAATGGATAAGAATGTATATGGTATGTTTGTGTTTTTTAAATTTGGGAGAAAAATACATAGAAGAATAAAAATAGAGGGACTAAAATAAAAAATAATATGTGACACCCATGTAGATCGTCATGTGTCATCACAAGGAGAGATGACCTATACTTTTATAGTATAGAGTTTCTTCCACTTGAAAAAGGATTTTATTTGTATATATTTTTGAGGTAGTCTTTGATACTTATTTTCTTCCACTATTAATTTGAAAGATATATTATAAATTTTGTGAAAAGAATTATATATATCTTTGCAAACGCATAATTTATAGTAATAGGAAGAACTCAAACACATTTTCCTGTTTGATTGTTTTCTATTCTGCTCTATAACATACGCCCTCTATTCCTAAATTTTTTATGTTTTATTAATTTTTTATTCTTTCAAAAATTTTGATTTTATCTATTTTGTTTATTTATATTTTAATATAAAAGTGGAGAATGAATATGTTTTTATTGGAAGATGAAAAAATTTAACCAATCAAAAACAGAAAACAGAAAGAGTAAGAAATAGAAAACTAAAAAAGTTAAATTAAAAATAAAAATAAAACAAAATCTTAATATGTGTGAAATAATACTAAAATAAAAATTTCAGGAACAGAGGGAATAATTAATAAGCATTACAATTAAGTTCTCGATTTCATAAACTTAGGTTAACTGATCAGAACAATACAAATATTTAAATTCCACTTCTTTTACCATATCCTTTTCTATCTGGTACGTTAATCAAGGTTAACTAAACAACACATATAGTTCTTTGTCTCTTACAGTTACTCGCCCGCCGAGTTTACCACCTATCCATCGGTTTTCCCCCGACAGCTCTATCTCTCTCTCAAGCTAAGGCAAAGATTCGTCATTCGCAGTTGCTTCTCTTCTTCTACTACTGCTATGGATCCTTCAGATCTGTCACATCTGGTACTAGATCTGGCTGCAACTCCCACTGGCGGTGACTTGCAAGCTTTGTTGTTATTGAATCTGGCCTCAACTCCCACCTGCGATGACTTTCAAGCTCTGTGTCACTTGAATCCTACCTCTGCTCCAACCATTGGAGGAGTACAATGTCACTCTCACTTAGATCCATCAGCTCCCAACGATGTTAGACTTAATCATAACTAGAGCAGAGCCGGCTCTAGTAATTTGACTCCCTGAAACAAAAAATTTGTTTGGCCCATTAACAACTAAAATACAAAAAAAACATTAAAAAATTCACTTTCTAAGATTTGAACTACATGAAAGCTACTCAGAAAATCATTTACCACTAGAGCTGTCCACATTTTTGCATAATAATTGGCCCCTAAAATTATTATAGACATTGGCGGCCCCAAGCAGCTGATTGATCAGCTTGCACTCAAGGCCGGCTTTGTTCAAGAGTCTCAAATGAAATTGTTTATTTGTAAGTTTGTGTCAGTTTCATTTGTAAGATTGTGTCTTGTGTTTTTTCATAAACGATGATTGTATCTTCACCTGTATAAATATAGATCGAGTCTTGTGTTGTAAATTCAGTCTAGATAACTCTTTTTTTCATCCAATAACTTTATTAATAAGCATTGTCGCAGCCACAAATTACAAGGAATTTAAAATAAAAATTACAAAGAAAATATATAGAACTAACAAAACAATTATATATTTTGAGAAAGATAAAAAAAAAAGAATTTGACGATGCTTTATGTAGAATAGCCTTACTCGCTAATGGATCATGTAATCCATTATTTCTTTCTTCATCCTCGATCTTTCTCTGAAATAATTTGTGTACAGGAGTAGTTTTCTTGGTGAAATATCTGTTTCGCACACCATATTATCATTTCCGATAATATTTCTGAAATATAGACATTGTTATGATACAAAATGTCATTCTGACACTTCCATATCAAAGTCATTTTCAATAAATTTATCTTTGTTTTTCTTTTGATTTTATTCGAATGGGACAATATTACTGGGATCGATGTTCCTTGGACACAACTTTATAAATAACACCAATGAATTCCATGTAGTTGAACCCATAAAATATATGACTTGAGAATGAACCTAAAAGAAACATATGATCCCATCAGATGAGAAGTTTCTCCGGATCTGTTAGTCCCACCTATCAACAAACGATCCCAACACATTAACAACGCATCCACCTTAACCTATGCCACTCGAAAAGTTTTGAGTAATGATATCGAACGCACATGATTATTGACACATATAACTTTGTTTCACTTGCCATTAACACCCAATGAAGACTCACGATGGTATATATATGTGAGAACAATGAATCAGTGTGTTGTCCATTGTATTGACATTGTTTCAGATTTCCCACTCTATGGAGTAGTCCCACTCCCGCAGCAATGTTACCATGATCTCTATGTTCATGATGTCTTCATCAACAACCCTCATCAAAACATAGTTTTTAATGACTGGCGTTTTTCCTCGTTCTGTGATTCCCAGATTCCATATATGATAATCAACCATACATAGATTGTCAACAAGACAATAAAAACACCAACCAAACCACTCTGAGAGTTTTTATCGCTGTAAGGAAACTCTACCAAAGAGAGAGAACCCGGTTACAATGTTCATTCAGTAAAAAGTTTGTTCTTATTCCGGAAAAAACAGACTCATTTGTTGAAACAGATAACCGTGTGTTCTAACAAATATATCAGAATTATTATGATATATTTATCACAATTCGTTTCTGACTATAAAAGTCTTACATGGTAGTTGTAAGGTTGAGAGGACCAAAGAGAAAACACTAGTATTTGCATACGTTAATCGCAAAAAATAAGTCAAGATGATGCAAGGCTCTTCACATCAAGTGATACCCATATTCAGTGGGGAGAAGTACAACTTCTGGAGCATTAAAATGGCAACCATTTTCAAAACCAAAAAATTATGGTCGGTGGTTGAAGAAGGTGCGGAGGGACCGGTACAAGACGAGGACACCCCTGAAACAAAAAGGAAGAAAACGCTTCGAGAAGAAGCAATGGCGAATGATATGATGGCATTGCAAATTTTTTAAACTGCTGTGAGTGATCCTATATTCTCATGTATTGTAGCAACACTAACATCAAAGGAGGCATGGGATGCGTAGAAGACTGAATATCAAGGATCTCCTCAAATTCGATTGATTAAACTTTAATCGTTGCATAGAGAGTACGAAAACTTGAAGATATATGATCATAGAGATATTAATACATTCACCGATAAATTAATTGTTCTGAAAAATCAATTAACTTATCATGGTGAGAAGAAGACTGATTATCATATCATACAAAAGATACTCATCTATCTCCCAGCCAAGTTCAATAGCATTGTTAGCGTTTTAGAGAAAACTTGTGATTTGACTTCACTAACAATAATAGAACTGATTGGTATTTTGAAAGCACATGAAGCAAGAGTGGCTGTAAGAGAAGAAAGCACAAATGAAGGAGCATTTTAATGCTAAAAAAATGATTTCCGGTTTCAAACTGGATAACAGCAAGAGCCTTGTGAATCAAGGCAAAAAGTGGTGTGAGTTTTGCAAGAGAAGCAACCACACAGAAAATAATTGTTGGAAGAAACTGAAAAAAACGATCATGGCAAGAATCAGAGAAGTAACAAAGAGTGTTAAATTTGTGGCAAAATCGGTGATGTAGCCCGGTACGTGAATCTTCGGTCAATGAGTGTAACCACTCAGATGATGGATAGGTTTCTCGGTAGTTGGTTAGAAGTGAACTTTTTTGTATTTTGATACGGTTTTGGGTTAGGAATTTTTTTGGTATTTTCTAGGGTTTATAAGGAATAAAAACAAAGGTGGTTTTGATTCAAACCTGGAGACAAACTCTCTCTTTGAATCAAAAATAGAGATGGATAAAACAAAAGGTTTTTGGGATAGGATGGAGACTAGATAAGCTGGCGACAAGCTCTCTCTTGTGAAGTCAAAGTTAAGGTTTGAAGGTGGATCGAATACACGACAAAGAGGGGTGGTTACTCTCTTATACGGTGTAGGGTTACCTAGTTCTAAGGCTTCTCACACAAAGAACAAAAGACTAGGGTTTCTAGGAGTTTACTCGACTAGAGGAAGAAGTGTTTAAACAAGTGTTTTGGTTTTTAATGATCTAATTTTCTCAAAGTATGAGGCGTCTTATATAGCAATCCTCTTTCCCAAAAGAGTATAAAGAAAAATGGTAAAAGTACATAAACTAAATGGAAATAAAAAGTGTTTGACAAAAAAAAGAGTTTTAATTTAAACAAAATTGGAAAACTTCCTGATATCTTTGGCTGAGATTTAGTGTAGATTCATTGGGTCTTTGGCTTGAATAAATCTTCTTAAATCTTCGTAAATCTTGGCTTAGATACTGATTTGGTTGAAATTTATCTTGGTTAAATCACAAGATTTTAACTGAGACAAATTAGGTTAAATCTTGAAGACTTGGTCCAAATTAATTTTGACCAACTAGACCAAAATATTTAATTGATAATTCAAAAAATACTTTGGTCCAGATCAAATTTCATAATATTTTAAATAAATAAAATATTGTTCATGTTGCAAAGGAATGCAAACAAGAACATGTAATCTAAGGTTGTGACCTCATTAAAAACTCCTCCCGGAAAACCCAATGGGATAAAACTTGGGCTAGAGGAAAAAGAATACAATTCGTTAGACTGACTTTGAGGCCCTCAACCAATGGTGATGGTTAAGACCTCTTTGAACGATGATGTCTTCAAGAGAGGTCATGTTGCCGAGAGATAACTTGTCAGGCCTATAGTACCATCTCCATAATGAACTTGTTCCTCACGTCCGTTCTTGATGCTAACTTCTTTTTCTTGACAGTTTGGTCGACGAAAAACCATCCCAAGTCCTTGGTTTGAGCCAAATCAGCAATGGGTTGGTTTTTGATGTGCTCCACGGTTTGTCTAGTGCTTCCATGATCCATGATGCATGCTACTTGTTGAACCTGCAAAGTCTCTCGACCCAAAACATTAGAATAGTAGTTATGATGTTTGTTTTGATTACTTACCTCATTTGAACAAGACAAATTCTTTGGTGACACTATGGTAGGTGCATGGTTGGTATCGCATAGAACATGCATGTCATGACCGACTATTAGGTCTTGGATATAACTAATGAACTGAAGGCATAAACTCTTATCCTTGTGTTGGTGCATAGGACCCTTGACCATAACTTGAACCTCAACTCTACTCTTTGTTACTGGTGGTTCACTTTGCCATTCTAAGGGATTAGTCAGGATCACCTCATCAATCGGCCACTATGCAAATGCATGTCGCTGAAAGAAAAAGGAAAGATCGCATGTAAGTCTCGAAGAAAAATATGACTTGGTTGAACACCATTTGTTGCTTAACGCAAGTGAAAAAACACTAACAACAATAAGAAAATATATTTGGTTAGTAGACAGTGGGTCCACTAACCATATGTCAAAAGAAGGGAGATAATTTTCGAAGAACGATATAAGTATCAAAGTTCCGAAAGAGTTGGAAATGGAGAATTTGTCATGACATCCAGTAAATGAAATATTATAGTTATGACAAGTGATGGCAAGAAAGTCATTAAAAATATTTTCTTAGTACCGGATCTGGAGAAACTTTTGTTGAGAGTTTCTCAAATTATTTCTAGCGGTTACCAAGTAAATTTTAAAGACAAGAAATGCATAATTCTAAATGCAAATGGCAAGAAGGTTATAGAAATTTCAATGAATCATAAAGTTTCATAATCAAGTTGGGTTCAGTTCAAGAAGAAGCTATGAACACAAGTGAGCAAGTGGAAATAGAAACGTGGAACAAGAGACATGGGCCCTGTTTGGTTGTTCATTTACTATTTTCATCTAAATTATTCATTTAAATAACGCATCTTAATAGTTCATTGGAATGTGTTTGTTATTATTGACTTTTTTTTTGTTTTCATCTACATGAACCATTTGGAAGAAAATATGAATTAATGTTTATTTTGTGATAAAAACTTATCATTATAATGACTCATTTTGATAAATTTTTTCTAACAAAAAATTTCATAATGGTATTTATTTGAAAACGATAAAATCTCTAACTTTAGAGAAAGAAAACTGTATAACTACATTTTCCGTCAAAAATTACTAAATCCCAAAAATATATTTCTACCAAAACTGTAAAACTTATTTTGGCGGAAAAATTGCAGAATTACAATTTCACGTCAAAATTCTAAATTTTAACATTATATTTTTAGATAAAACCGTAAAATCTCAATTTTGGTTGAAAAACAAAAAATTATATTTTTTCACCAAAACCGTAAAATTTAATTTCTAGTAGAAAAAACATAAAATTATAATTATACGCAAGAAAACTACTAAAACTCATTTTCGACTAATAATGTAAAATCTCAGTTTTGGTGGAAACTATAAAATCACTTTTTTTTTGCAAAAACAAAAATAACAAATTATCAAAATCGCATAATTACGTATTTTATATCAAAACTGTGAAATTTTAGTTTTTATAAAAAATATAAAAATAATATAATATATAGTAAATATATCAACATTTATAAAATTTAAACTAGTACATAAAATAAAATTAATTAAATGTTAATTTGATTTTTTTTAATTTTGGATGAATCATCTCCATCCAAATGGTCCAATTTTGATCATCCAAATGGTCCAATTTGGATCATCCAAATGATTTCTAAAATTTTAACTAAATTTTAAAGTTCATTCAAATGATCCATCTAAATTAATCATTTGGATGAACAAATTTTATCATTAAACAAACATCAATTCTCATCTCCACCCAAATGAACCATCTACATTGAGAAACAAACAGCCCCATGGTCATGTAGGCAACACACGGTTGCAACAAATGCAAGACAAAGACGTGGTAAATAGATTACCAAAGTTTAAAGACACACATCAATAATTAGATATAGTAACCCCAGACCAGCTACCAACTTCTAGATTGCATAATCCGAACACGGTGCCAGATTATCTTCTAGAAGATAGTCGAATGAAAAAGTATGCAATTGCATCGACACAATCCTCTCTTGGATTGAGATCTATTTTTATACCCATTATCCTAGTCGTTGCCAATAATGAAGAATGACCGTCTTTACAATTATCATATTGGATGTTTTGCAGTATTTCTAGACTCGGGATTACGTTTTTCAACAACCTTTCAAGTTTCTAAACTTCTCGAAATGTGCCTCTTACCATTTGCTCCACATTATCGTCATGTCTAATACTATCTTTATCCACAAATCTATCAATATTTTCGTGTTTTATCCTCAGAGCCGGCCCTGAACCTAAGCTCATCAAGAATATGCTTAGGTCATGAGACTTATAAGTTTGCTGGTGGAAAGTGATTTAAGATGTTTCATTAGTTCAGTTGGTTTAATGAGTCTGAGTTTAGTCTTTTTCAACGCCGAGGTCATGAGTTTGAAGCCATATATGTTTTTTTGTTGGTTTTAAGTGTTTGTGATTTTCCTTTTAATAACAACAGTTAAAATTAATAAAACAACTAGAAATCGATAAATAGGAAAAGCCCCAATTCGAAATATTTATCATCGTCAACCTCTTCAGGAGATTAGTTGTATCTTAAACTCTCGATTGGACACCGTCTAATGCTATAACAGACGCTGACTTTCTTTTTGTTTTGTTGGTTCACTTGTTTTTAAAGTGCAGAGCAGAGCTTGCAAAGTGAAAATTAATTACCATCACATAAATTGATATATATAAAACATTGGAAATTTTTAGAGACGACAACACTAGAAAGAGAGTTTAGATATATAATAAATAACTGAGTTTGGTCAATTGTCTTTGTTAATGATAATAAAAATAATATTCGTGGAACAAGAAGTCATGAACCACCATATTTTGATTTTTCTATTGATTTATTTTAATATTAAAATTTGCTTGCAGGTAGATGCATACTGAATGAATAAAAAACAAGAAAACTGATGCATGAAAAGAAGAAAGAAACTGAGAATAAATTCTCATCCATGTCTAGCCAATTCAATGTGGAGGTATGTCAGAAAAAACCTGATATTCCAAAAAATTGATGAGGTTAATAGAATAAAGATGAGAATGATATTGAAAATGAGACTGATTATGGGATTGAAATTAATAATGAGAGAGTGATTGAGAATGAGAACGGTAATGAAATTGGGATTGAGCTGAGAAAGAGAATGATTGTGACAAAAATATTGAAAATACAAATTGGGAATGACAGTAAAACTGAGATTGAGATTGAGAATAGAAATACAGATGTGAATCTATATTTACTAAAGCAGCAGTAAATTTGAACGTAACTGCAGCTTTCTCCTTTTGACACCTCAACATTTGTTGATGTGTCACAATCACAAAAGATAATAAGTAAAATCTATATTTACTAAAGCAGCAGTAAATTTGAACGTAACTGCAGCCTTCTCCTTTTGACACCTCAACATTTGTTGATGTGTCACAATCACAAAAGATAATAAGTAAAAAATATGTTAAGAGGTAGTTTCTTCTTTAGATTAATCAACTTTTTTTGGGTTCAATTGGTTTAACCGGAGATGCTTCATCGACTGGAGTAGATGCAGTGGCCCTTTCATTCTTTATAAAATAATAATAGCATGAGGTTCTAGGAGTTACCAAAGATTCTCCAAGGAAAAAAGACTTCTCTTCTATGATGGTCTAGGAGTTACCAAAGCTCTGTTGATTTACAAATTGGAGCAAGTTGTTTTTGCTGTCTATGGATTTCAGGTTACTACATCCACAGTACATGTGATCTATGGAGAGGTTGTACCATTTGAAGTTGCTTGGTTTACCATGGCATTGTCTCTATATTTTGGTAACCAAAAATGTCTGCTTCTTGGCTCTTTCTTCCATTTCTTTCCACCTTGAGGACAAGGTGATTTTTCAGCGACGGAGTATTGATATGAGAAGGTGAAAGTGAAAATAAATAAATAATTACTTTGGGTTAAGATCTTTTACGATTTTACTTTTGACCTTGTGGATCACTAGGTATTGAGAAAAATGAGTATATAAACTAAGAAAGGGGAGAGAGTGAGACCATCTTTGGATCATTTTGTAAAGGCTGAGGCCATTGGGAAGAGGAGAGACTTCCAAAACTCTCAAACTTGTTATCGGTTACTCTAATATCTAAGAGATTTCCTTATTTTATCTTAATCTAAAGCTGAATTGATACTTTGATCGTATCACAGATACAGGAGCTCGAGCATCCACAAATAAGTCATAGATGATAACTACCTTTGCATCGATTTGGTGCACAAGCAATAAATTATCAACCACACTCACCGATAATTTGCTCAAGTATATTGATAAAGAACCTTGATGAACAAAGTAAGAGTAGACCTTTCAACAATAATTTGTTGTCCAAACACACAAGATAAAGTTGTCTTGCAAAGCCAAATTTAGCAACATAACAATGAAACAATAATATTTTCATCAACTACGTATCTGATTATGCTCCTGTTGCAGTTGCAACCAGAGTAACTATTGTTAAACGATTGCCATTTAAACTTGCAACTTTTGAATTTTAAAAGTTCATACTCATGGAATCGCAGTTTCAGACAAGTTTAACAACATGTTCAATAAAGATCATGTGTGCATCAAGATAAGCTAAGTAACCAGACACAAGCAACTGAGAGAAAGCAAACATACTTGTTGAATGACTGCATCTCAGTAGAACCTGTATAAAACCTGTATAAATGCAGTAGCATTGCCTCCCTGTCCACTTGTAATATAAACAGCCATAGCACAAAATGGACATAATATGACAAACATGATTCACTAACTTATAAGCATTCACTGTCACTAAGATGCTAGGTGCAGTAAGTGAGAGAGATAGAAAACAGTAGGGCCATTTGGAATGACATTGTCACCTTAGTGTCTCCTGGTAATTTCCCAGCTCTTCTCCTCTTTATTGTCTCCTCTCTTTGTCTATTATTTTCCCCCTTGCCTTTTCACAAAAAACAAAGCATCTACATCATTAGATATTCATGTAAAAACTATATACTTAAAAACGATAAATGTTTGGCCCTTATAACAAGTTCGTGATTACTTGTTTGAGTTCAGGTTCCATCAAAGATTTATCACTCTCAGTGAGAAAAAAGGGCCAATCACAACACATCTAAACCTTCAACAGGAGACACAACAAAAGAATAAAAAATTGTTAAGCTTTAAAGAGACTGCTAAATCTCTTAGATAGAGAGAGTATGAGATCAAGCTTCTAAGTTTTCTCAGCTTACTTGTTGTTGATGACCACCGTACATTGTAATACTGTTCTCTGTAGTATGATACTTATCTCAAATCTGCAAATTCAGTTTATTTAATTAACGCATGATTTTTAGATCAATTAAGTAAAGTAATTTAGGTGTGATCTCGAAAACCAAACTAATTATAACAGAGTTAAGAACAGTTCATACCATCTGTATTTCTTTATACATCTCTTGGATTGTGAATGCTTCTGTTCTGAAACAAAAACCAAACTGACCTGAAACAAAACATAGTGCTACAAGTATATAAATATAATTTTATCAACAACACTAAAAATTGTATACTATACTTGGTGTATTTCTGAAACTTTAGCATCAAAGATTAACGATAATGTCAATAAGAATATAAACCCTAGAACACAGAAAATTTCAAACGTATAACGGCAAAATACAAAGATTAGCGTCAATATCTGAGAATCAATCCTTACATACACGCTACAACTTATTTTCCCGATTATCTAGGAAAACCTAAAAGAAAAGAAAAAATTGAAAGAGACAATTCATTACCAGTGCTTTTTCTGAGCAATGTCTTCCTCCTTCGATTCTTCTTCTTGCTTAATATTCTTCATCGATTTCGTCTTTTTCTTTTTATGGGGAGAATCGAGACTCATGTTCTTGGAGGCAGAAACTTTTCACCGAGATTCGCTTATAGTTATCCTTGAAAACTGTTTTCTTATAAAGATTTAAGGATGAAGACACCGAAGAAACCCAGAAGCCACAGAGACGCCGAGTAAAGGCAGAACCNTTATAGTTATCCTTGAAAACTGTTTTCTTATAAAGATTTAAGGATGAAGACACCGAAGAAACCCAGAAGCCACAGAGACGCCGAGTAAAGGCAGAACCCGTAGAAACGTACAAATTAGGTATTAATATTGTAATAGATTTAAACACATTCAATGTTATTAACTACACAAAACTGTAATGGGAAGTTGAGGAGGAGCGATGAATTTTTTAGGGCATCAAGGTCTGTGGGAAAAAAAATAAAAGTCAACTTAATAAGGGAAAAATAAAACAGTCGATCTATATTAATTACATTAAATGTTTCAGATTAACTACATCAGACTTGCAACGGAAAATCTGAGAATTAACTCAATTAAAGAGTTAGTAAGATGAATCGGAAGATATGAAGAAGACGAAAAAATGAAAGAGAAGAAAAAAAAATGTGGAGGGTGTAAAAGTCAAAATCAGAAAAAGAAAAAAAAACCGTCAATTTATTGTGGGGAAATGCAATAAATGTTTCAGATTTAATATATTTAAAAAGTTAAATAATAATTATTTTTATATTTTTTGAAGACCGAATCTAACGTGTCCGCTGATGTGTCTTTTGAGGTGGCTGCACCAAAGAAAAATGTAACTTTATATAATTAGATAGATATAATTAAATATTATATTATATTATATTATGAAAATATGAATGAAAAGGAAATTCAATACATTTTAATAGAATTCAATATAAATCACCAGATTCATTCTTATTTTTACTCAACTTTATCAAATAATTTTGCTTCGAATTATAAATTGTAATTACTAAACTCAGATATTCCAAAATAATCTAATCGACTAATTATAATTAATCATTTCTAGTATGTTAGACAAAAATAGCTACTAGATTATAAAAATTAGTGTGCATTAATATCAAAGTACTAAATTAGTTTCTAATTTTTTTATAGTAATAAAAAATATATCAAAATAATCTAACTATTTAAATTTATTTACGAAATAATATTTTAAAAACAGAAACTTTCAGTGTCTTTTTAGGAGTGAGATTTATAGAAGCGATATGGAAACACAATTCTTGGGATTCCACCTGTGAATCCAAAACGGGAATCGCGATTCCAACAAAGCTTCCGTGTTAAGTAGCTTTTTAGTAAACATCACCCTCTATTGCTTTCTATATAACTAGACATATGTAATTAAAAAAATTAGTTTTTGTTTTATCTAATTTCAAATCTCTAGTTCGATAACTCAAATTAGACCCGACAATCGAAATACTTTTACTATATTATAGGGTTTAGAGTTTCATTTTTGATTTGATTTATCTGGTCAGATATATGATGTATTTGTGGTTTCCCAAACAAAAATCAAAGTTTTAATTCGATATGTATTAATTAATTTATAGATCATGATGTAAACTTTCTGCATTGTAAAACAAAGACTTTAAAAGTCTTGAATGCATATACTTGGGCTAGATGGTTAATGGTAAAAGGTATTTTTTAGACTGAACTATTTCAGCAGTGCGCTTTTTAATATGAACTAAACAACAGTGCTAAAAATTATGTGAACTAAACTTTAATTTAAATTATCTATATGAACTTATCGTTGTTAACATTAGAAAACCATTGACTCTAATCCCGTTAGTCAACCGTTAATATTTTCGTTCAATCGAACACGTGATCGTTTAAACCACTTAACAACGACAAAACGACATTGTTTTATTGAAAAACAAATAATAATTGGGGCAAAATTAAAATTAGGTCAACCCACCTTTTCTTCTCCTAATCTATTGACTACTCCCAATTTTTTCTTCTTCTTCTTCCTACCAAGCATGAACCTCATCAAGTTTCAAAATCGACTCATACCAAGTTTTCTCTTAATCCATCTCTTGTATTCACACAAAATGAAGGGAGACCAGCCAAGATGTAAGAGAGGACTCGGAATTTCTTAGGGTTAGGTTCCATTGCCATTATTGGTTGGAATCTAAAATCTAATGAAGATGATGATTGATTTGATTCTGAGATCGAAGTGGTGAGCTCGTCTCTGAAATTACAGAGACTAGAGAGCACAATAATAAAATAACAATTTTATTAAGGAATTTAGGAATCTCTTAAACACTATTACACAGATGTTTAATCCGATCTTACACAAGCAACACACAGTTTGTCACGACCAGTTCCTAACTACCCAACCTTTCAGCAGCAACAGCCGCAACACTCTTTTATTCACTCACCAAAACCTTATGGAGAAAAAGCCAGAGTCGTACTTATATCAAAGTGCTCAAAGAGCAACATTCTTGTACATGAATATTTATATAGCTCACTTCTTGACCTAGAAAATATTCGCTTAATGCATAATTAGGAAATTTTCCTTTTTGCCGACGAATCATATCTTCAAATCTTCCATTATTCTCAAATATCCCAACTATTGGAAATCTTCCTTTTTGATGATATTTCCATTCTTGTCCTTAACGCGGCTTTTATTGATCTTTCCTTTTATTACTTCATCACGTCGACAAGTCATCGTTGCACAATAATACTCCTTGTTGTATCACAATGCAGATCGTCATTGTTCTGTCATCGTGGCATGAACTTGTAACTTCAGTCTCTCCAAGTTTGTCTTCTCTGTTGCTTTACTGTTGCCAACTTAACATGTGTAAGCTAATGTTGCTGAATTAAAAAAAAAAGAGATATTATATAAACTATTTCTTATATTTCCTATAATAAAAGTAAACATAAAATACCTTTATATTATAAACTAAACTACATAATTTTTTTTGATGCAAGAAATTTATTTGGGTGTAGTGGTAGATAACGAAGAAGAAAATTTTGGGTGAACTAATTTTAATTTTGCTTTTTTTTTTAAACGACGTCGTTTCGTCATTGTTAAGTGCATTAAACGACTACGAGTTCGATTAAACGAAGATATTAACGGTTGACTAACGGAATTAGAGTCAATGTTGTTTTAATGTTAACGAAGATAAGTCCTTGTAGATAATTTAAATTAAAATTCAGTTCATATAGGTTTTACCACTCTTGTTTAGTTCATATTAAAAAATAAAATGGAAATAGTTCTGAAAATTACCTTTTACCCAGATTGTTACACCCAACCCTTTTTTGTTCGGATGTGGTCTTTCTCCATCAATAATTAATTCCAAACAAGAGGCTTTGGCTAGTGGTTAGATTTATAATATCTTTAGTCTATTTCATTTTATAGCTTTTCCCGCCTTATGTTGTAAACCTTATTTTTATTTTGTACATTGCATTCCTTTTATTTAAAAGAAAAAAAAATTAAATCACCTATTTTACTATAATTTTTTTTTTGGCAAGCAAAAGAAACCCAACAGGATAGATTTTCTTGCAAAATTTGCAAAGGGATTTTCATATTGAAAAAAAAAATAAGAATTGAACAAAGTTTTATAGTGATTTTCAATGAATTTGTAGTAAAACTATGTTATGTAATCATACATGTATTAAGAAATAAAACAATATATTCTCTCAATAGTGTGTGAACACTATTTCTACAATAAGACAAGCTAATAAATTGTAAAGCTCAATATATAAAATAATATTGATATATAAATTTAAACTAGGAATGAGATTTGCAAATGAGATATTCTTTCATTAATTCAAAATCACATTTTAGTGTGACTGTTGAATTCTAAAAACCAATTTAAGATGTTATACTTTCTCAAGTCTTTGTGAATATTAAAAAATTATAGAAATTCTTGTTTTAGTAATCAGATTCATATGAAATTATAGAATATGACTACTAAAAATAAGATTCCAATGTTTGACTCCACCAAATACATTCTCAAGTCTTTGTAAATACTATGAAATAAAACACATTCTCACAAAGACTAGTAACTTCTCCTAGGCACAGCATGAGCCTTAAGAGGATACTTCATAACAACAGTGAACTCAAGCTTCTCCGTCAAGTCAACTTCATAACCTTTTACCTCTTTCCACTCAAACTCCTTCACCATATTAGCCACATAATACTCCAAATGCAACATGGCCAACCCAATCCCTGGACAAATCCTTCTCCCTGCTCCAAACGGCATCATCTTAATCCCTCTACTTCCGGTTATATCAACCGCTTCTTCTCCTCCAATGAACCGCTCCGGCTTAAACGCCATTGGTTCCTCCCACACTGTTGAATCTCTCCCTATCTCAGCCACCATGAAGTTAATCGTCCCATTCTTTGGTACCTTATAACCTCCCAATACAGTATCTTCCGTGACGCTATGTGGCAACACAAAATGTCCTGGAGGATGTCTCCGGAGACCTTCCAAGACTACAGCCTTCAAATAAGGCATCTTTTGTATATCTTCTTCCTCAACTTCCTTTGCTTCTTCTCCAAGTATGCTTTTGATCTCTTCATGTAACCTTTCTTGGATTTCTTGATTTTTCACAAGATTTGCCATGATCCATTGCAATGATGTGGCTGTTGTATCTGTCCCGGCGTTGAGAAACTCCGAGCATAAACTCACAATCTCTTCCTCGTTTAGCTTCCTCTTCTCTTCTGGAAGCTCTAGCTCGAGTAGAGTGTCAACATATGATTGCACATAGTCTTTATTATCTTCATTATCATCCTCTGACCTCTTATTCCTTTCTTCAACGATCTTTCTCCGAGCACGAATCAATGGAAGCAAAACATCCTCCTGCTCTTTCCTTATCTTGTGAAACTCTTCCCATCTCTTTCGTAGAATCAGTTTGGTAAACTTAGGCCAGAGGTTGAGAATATTGAATCTTGAGAAGCTAAGGAGTTGTTGTCTCTGAACAAACTCCACTTTCTTGATTTGCTTCTCATCAAGCTTGTCTCCGAAACACATAAGGACAAGAAGGGCGAACATAGCGTAATGAAGATGATCAACGACAACAATAGGTTCTTCACCTCCATGATTACGGAATCGGTCAAAAAGTGTCTCAAGAACCCAACGCCGAGCGTTCGAGTAAGATTTAACACGAGAAGGATGAAGAATCTCAGAAGTAAGGTTTCTACGAAGAAACCGCCACGTGGCTCCATATGATCCAGAGCTAATATTATGTTGGTTACTAGAGATGATTTTGCTTATAGGAGCTGGTGGTGGACGGTCTGAAAAAACAGCACCGTTTAAGACAAGAGCTTTATAAGCTAAAGAACGATCACGAACGAATATGGCAGGGCGAGAAGTGATGCGTAGAGTGATAATAGGACCAAGACGGTCATGGACAGAGCGGAGATACGAGGTGAGACCACCTAAGCCTTGCCGGAGCCACCGGAGAGTTCCAAGAAAGGGTAAAAAGTTAGGGTCAGGAGGTAGAGGAAGAGAGGAGGA